>PVKP010002152.1:0-128996 GCA_004027715.1 Plecturocebus donacophilus | reverse complement strand
AATAGGAAATAAATCACTTTAGTTTGCATAAGCATTTCACAGATTTAAATGAAATCCTGAGCAATAGAGCAAGATTCTCGTTCTCTCTCCCTCTTTCTCTTTCTTCCTTTTTTCTCTTTTATTCTATTTCTGTCTTAAAAAAAAAAAAATAACTTCCCCTCTCTCTTTCTCCTTCTGAAAAAAAAAAAAAAAAAAAAAAGAAATACAAAAGTTATTCAGGTGTGGCAGCACATTCCTGTAGTCCCAGCTACTCAGGAGGCTGAGGTAGGAGGATCTCTTGAGCCCGGGAGGTCAAGGCTGCAGTGAGCTGAGATCATGCCATTGTAGTTATTATAACTATATTCCACATGTTCAAGAAGGTAGAGAAAAGATCAAGCACCTTAAAAAGAGACATGAGATATATTTAAATGACCCAAAAAAAAAAAAAAAAAAAAAAGTTTAGAAACCCCAAAAGCCAGAAGAACACAGTGAGCTTCACATTTGGTGTTTACAACGTAGCGATGACAATGAGAGCAATTCAAATAAACCTAATGTCAGTCGTATATTCAAGGCAGCTGAAATGAACAGTCATAAAAACAAACCAAACTGAACTGAAAGCTTTAGCTGAAGAATGGACACAATAAACATTTTATACACTCTATAAAGCAAAAGCTTAATACCCAATTGTGTCTCAGCAGCCATCTGAGCTAATAGCTCCTGAGTAACTGTTGTGGGCGAACTCCCAAATTTCCTCCTATGTTGGGAGATCCCTGTACTGCTCCCTAAATGCAGTTATTCAGTAGCTCTCTACCAGAGGTGGTACCAACTCCCCTGGGGCATTCGGAATCATGGCAAAACATTTTGGATGGTTGCAATGACTGTGGAGTGCTACTTGCAGTTAGTGTCCCACGGTTAAGGGTCCCAGACACCTCACAATGCTGAAAATAAATCTGCCCAAGGGAGAATCATGTTATCCAAAACGCCAGTAGTGCCTCTGTTGAGAAACCTTTTAAACCCCCATAATCCCCTCGACACCTCTACACTTTTTATTATTACCTCTGAGACCTTTCAGTTTCTCTGAGGAGTCATGAACCTTGCTTTGGCCCAGAGCAAAGTAAATGGGATCTTAAGTGGCTTAAAGGTATGTTCGTGTTGTTTTCCAAGGATTAGTAACATATTCAGTGAGTATCATGCCATCTGAGAGGAGAGAATGAATACAATTCCAGTTTCCTCTTAGGTTTGAGGGGCAGTGGTCCAGTATTTCTGAATATTGTGTCTGGCCATTTTAGCAGAAGCACAGTGCTTTAGTTCCAGCACTTCTGCCTGTTACAATAAGTGGGTCATATTCGTGAGTTTTTAGCCACACAGATGCCACATTCACACCTTACCCACACACTTAGTGAGATGGGGAGCACCTGAAATACACTGTATAGCAGATGAAAATTATGATTCATTTTCTCATGGGTTTTCTCGCGGCAACTCTCTTTGAGAATCCTATTACTTTTCAATCTTTGGCATTGGGAAATTAGCAGCTAAAATTTTGTCTTTTGATTTATTCCACTCTAGCTGCTGACAGCCAACGAGGCTCTTCTGGGCATAAATGCAAAACCCCTACCTAGCGGCGCAGGCACAGATGTGGGAAGCGGACCCCGTGTTGGCACAGCAATCATTTTACATGGTAGAACCTGCATGTTAGGCTTGAGAGGCTTAGCTTCCTGAATTACACAATTACTGGTTTTATAGATTCAGGGGCCTGACAAGGCAGGGGGTAAAAAAAGAAGTGAGCCCATGGTGTTATGCTGCTCTGGCCTAAGAAACATCTTGTTCTGCACAGGCTGCCCAGACATTCCAACTATGCCTTAGTGAGATTCCTGTATCCACCAGCCTGCACCCTCCTTCCCGTGCCTGTCCTCCTGCGTGACTGTCTACCTGCCCCCACCAGCCCGTGCCCACCCACCTGCACCCATGCACCTGCATCCTTATCTTCTGTATAGGTATTTTCCACTGACTATTTGCTTCAGGAGTAAACTGAAGTCTAAATTGTCTTTCTGACTTTTTCATTTGGTTGAATACAGGTGTTTATTACCAAAGCAAAGTTAGTTGCACACACACACACACAGTATGTGTTCTCAGCTCTTGCTACACCTTCTCTTTGCATCTCTATTTATAAGGCATTTTCATATGTTTTACTGCACTTCTTTATTCAGCTGCAGTGCATCCTAAAACATCTTGGTATTCCAACCTCAGAGGCAAAACCTGAACTTTTAGTCATGTTTCCTGTACTTTACTTTTGTCACTGAATCAAAAAAAAGCAACCATGAGGATACTTTGAAATAATTATTATTCCTGTATTACTCGTAAAAATATTGAAAAAATCTTAAGTGTGTTTGTTCCTCCTTGAAATCTTTACAAACACTATTAAAAAGTCCTTCGCATTAATGCTGTAAATATTAAGCAACAGTTTTTAAAAAGCAATCCAGACCATTTAATGAAGTAATGAAATGCTTTTGATTTGCACATTTTGGGAAAATTAATGAAAGCAAGTTACACATTGTTTTTTATGGAGCTCGCTCAATACTCTGACCTGATGTTTAAGGTTGGAAATTCCTCTTTCCTCTAAGTCATGGTGTTTCTATTGTGTCCAGGGGGCCACAGGCGACAGAGGGATAGAGGGGCTCCCACCAGAGGCAAGAAGAAAGCAAGCAGGCAGGACCCACCTCTGCCTAAACTAAGCTCTGCTTTACTTGCTTCATATGTCAGCGTTCTACATAAGAATTTATTTGACAAAAAGGTCTCTGGCATTTAAAAGACAGAGTTTGAATTGAATTGGTAATTTATTTTCGTTATCATTCAAGACCTTTATTTGGGAATACCTGCAAAATAGCCCTCAAGATGTCAGCTAAGGGAATTCCTACATGCCACGTCTAAGGGGAGATAGTTGCTCTTGGAATCTGGCATTCTTTCCCAATTTGAGGAAGCTGTGAGAAGGGTCCTAGAGGGACACGTTGCTTTGCTAAAACCAAGCTTCTGTTGCTTAAGAGTTTAGGGTAAGTGACATGACGTCAAGTTATGTTCAAGTCAAGTAATGATGATAATAAATGACTGTTCACATAACTGAACCTCTAAGTAGGTCCTAAAGGAGTTACATAACAAAGCACTATCCTCTTCCCACCAAAGGGCTCTTTTGCTTCTTGCAGGTAATCACTATTCAACTCCGACTTTCTTACTCTCCCATATGTATCCCTAGGGTTTCAAGTTATCTGCTAGCCATTTGAATATCTTCTTTTCCTGAAA
This sequence comes from Plecturocebus donacophilus, assembly GCA_004027715.1. NCBI lineage: Eukaryota > Metazoa > Chordata > Mammalia > Primates > Pitheciidae > Plecturocebus > Plecturocebus donacophilus. The sequence goes on along the minus strand of PVKP010002152.1, from coordinate 125,723 downwards.
TTCCTATTCATGTTCTTTGCATATTTTTGTTTTGGGTGATTGTCTTTTTCTTACAAATTTAGGAAAACCTAATTATTATTAAAAACATTAGTTCTGATTTTACGTGTTGCAAGTTATCTGCTTTTAGCTTTTAGTTATGTCCTGAACAGTTTTTATATTTATACAAACATATGTATCTCTCACATATATGTTTGTATAAATATAAAAATTTTACAAACATATACATGTATAATTTTAAATATATATGTATAATTTAAAACATATTTTACATATATGTAAAATTATACATATATGTTTGTATAATTTTTATATTTATACAAACATATATCCCACATATATATGTTTGTATAAATATAAAAATTATACACATATATGTATAATTTATACAAATACATATATCTCACATATGTTTATATACAAACATATATATCTCACCTATATATAAATTACATATATATATATCACATACATATATATGTAATTTATATATAGGTGAGCTATATATATATATATAATATAAACAAATACCTATGTATATTTATAGAAACAAACCACCTATCTCACATATGTATGTGAGATATATATATAAATATATGTATGTGAGATATGTAATTTATATATATGTTAGATATATGTTTGTATATAAACATATATATGAGATATATATATAATTTATATAACAAACCACCTATCTCATATATATGTGAGATATTTATATATAAATATCTTTAAAATATCTTTATAAATATCTTTAAAATAACTTTAATCTGTTTATATATTCAATTTTTTACCTTGCATAAATTAGAGATACACTCCTATATTCCCACATTTAACCAATAGTCTCAACACTGCTGATGGAACAAGCCTGCCTTTCCCCAGTATGTATTATTGGAAACATGTTCAGTTCCTATAAATACTTGGGCCTAAGCCCTCTATTATGTAAGACTGATCTGTCTAGTCTCAGAATAATCCAAGTTGTTTTATTTATATAACTCTATAATATGTTCAATTCCTAGAGAAGCGAACTCCCCTCTCACAATGTTCTTGCCTGTTATTATCAACCTAGTCTGAAGTGTTTTCGATGAGTTTAAGAAATCATTTAATTATTATGATTAGAATTCTATGAATCGCATGTATAAATTAGAAAAAAATTAATCTTCTCACCTAAAATCATGGTGTTTTTTAGTTTCAAAATGAGGTAGATTTAAAAAGTATGACTGCAAGTTTTTTGACACTTTTCTCAAAGAGATTTCTTGAATGGGAGAGGGCTTGTGGCACACGAATCACCAGTAGGCTGCAGTGGAAGCGATCCTGTGTGGCCTCCAAGGCAAGGGCAGGAGAGCTGGACTATCATCCAACTTGTTCTCAGGTAAATTGACTCTTCCGAGCTCAGCCCTCCTGAGCCACCATGAGGAATCTCAGGCCACATGGAGAGGCTCTCTTGTAGGTGCTCTGATTGACAGTTTCAAATGAGGCTCCAGCTAAGGGCCAGCATTAACCACCAAACCTGTGAGTGAGGATGCTTCCAGAATATTTCAATCCAGACAGTAAATCACCCTCAGCTATTTCAGTCTTTCCAGATGAAACTCCAGACATCATATTCCCTCTGTGCTCTTTCAGAATTCCTGACCCACAAAATCCATGAGCATAATAAAATATAGTTTAATGCTGCTACATTTGGAGTGATTTGTAAAACAGAAATTGTTACTGGAACATTAAGGGTTTTTTTCTTTTTTGGCCTTAAACTTTTATAGTTTTCTTCCATAGATACTATATATTTAAGTTAACACTTAATTATTTAATATATTTTCGTTATGATGGTGATAAAATTATGCTGACTAAAAAGCTACTTTCTGATGTAATTTTTCATTTTCTAGCTCCTAGTTTCTTACCTTTTATGTAGTTATGCAACGTTGTACATCTACTAAAGTTCTAAAGGTATTTTATTTGGTGTCCTTAGGATTTATAGATACACAATCACACAATTTAAAATGAACCTATTTGGGTCTTCTCCATTCAAATATTTTAAAATCCATGTCTTTTCTGGTCATTATATTGGCTACTACTCCCAGAACCTCATCAACTCACGGTGGTAAAGCCAGACGTTCCTCATTTGTTACTGAGTTTTATGGGAAGGCATTTCATGTTTAATATATATTGTTTTAAACACCATACAGGAAAACAAAATAATAACCTCTAAGCCTTACTTTTAATTTGGAAGGTCATTCAACGTGTGTATTTCAGCACATTTCAAGTAATTTTTTTTTTTTGCTCCATTTATGCGGGAGAAGTCATTTTGGATTACGTTTTTGATTTACTTGTTCAGAGATAGAAAGAAAATGATGAAATTGCTTTTTAAAGCCTGCTTTTGCTTAGCTTTAGAAATAATGGAGTTCTGCTGAATGGAGCAATAAAACGTAACCTGTGCGGATCCTGTGTGCTGCACTGGCTGACTAATCCATCTCCTCGGACGGTTTTTCAGAGTCCAGAAATGCGACATACATTTTTTTTTTGACCTGCGTGAGTGGATTATTGTGTGGCTTCCTGAAATAATCCTCTCATCTTTTGACACAGCTCTGACCCAGTTTGAGAGAGTATCTTTAATATCTTGTTCTGTTTCACTGACCTCGAGGCAGACTAGCCAGAAATATATGCATTTAACAGGCAACTTTCATCTTCAGGCTCACCAAAGGGTCAGCTTTCTTTAAAAAGGAAATTGAAACTTATATCACCGGGCAGCTTTTTCGACGATTTTACTTTCTATTTTATAACTCCAGCAAATAGGAAGCAGAGACGTGGTGTGGCCGACGTGCCTCAGAATAGCGCATTCCAACTGATGGGAGCAAATCAACAGCTGTCACAGGGTCTGTTCATACCTCCCCGTTGAGTATTCATCAGGTCAAGGGCTCGCATCCCAGAGAGAAGAACAGAAACCCATGTATGGTAGACAAGGAAAGTGGGCTGCTGGAACAATAACCCATCCAGAGGAGTGGGCTCGGGAGGTACTTCCAGAACACAATAACTCTGAGAATTTGTAACACATCTGGATGACCCAAGTGGATGCTTAGGAGCCTGGGTGTTTTCTAGTTGGTAAATGGGAGACTGCTTGTTATGGTCATAGCCTGTGGAAATTTTTTTTTTTTTTTGAGACCGAGTCTTGCTCTGTTGCCAGGCGCCTGGCTGGAGTGCAGTGGCACGAACTTGGCTCCCTTGCAACCACTGCCTCCCGGGTTCAAGCGATTCTCCTGCCTCAGCCTCCCAAGTAGCTGGGACTACAGGTGCGCTCCACCACACCCAGCTAACTTTAGTATTTTTAGTAGAGATGGGGTTTCACCATGTTGGCCAGGATGGTCTCGATCTCCTGACCTGTGATCCTCCCGCCTTGGCCTCCCAAAGTGCTGGGATTACAGGCATGTGCCACCATACCTGGCCGGCCTGTGGTAGATTTTATTACTGTTCTTCATTATTGAAACGTCCTTCTTGCCTTCCCCTCATAACCCACACACAGGGCCTGCTGCAGGAGGAGTACATATCTCTGTTCCATTGCTAAGTGACCACTTCTGAGCTGAGAGTCATTGTGTGTTTCTGCCAGGGTTTCTTTCCCTTTCCCTTTGCCACAAGAATAGCGTTTCCCAACCAGGGCCTCCTTCTTCAGTCTGGATGTCGGGGGAAAGGCCAGGTAGCATAGCAGAGCTGCGACTGACCCCCAGGGCATGAAGCTTGATCAAGAAATACACTTTTGTATTATAAACCATTGAGTTTTGGCTGGGAAAGGTGAGTGGGAGTAGGGCGGCTTATGAAACCTCAATCATGTGACTCAAACTAAGCTATATTTGGTTAGATCTAGGTGAGTTCTACTTTAGAGGAAATCCTGGTAACTCTTGTTTGTTTGGAAGTTATAGCTCTAATTAATTTTCTTTGCATTCAAAGCCCCCAAACGCTGCATTTAGATACCATGCATTTAGACTTCCTTAGGCAAAATCCAGGCAACAAACTGATGATTCTAAGCTATTATTCAAAGGGTATCTGCCATCATAAAGGTAGTTTAGTCATATAGATAATCTCAATCTATAATACAGGGGTTGGCAAAACTAGCCAGAGAGTAGATGGATATGGTGGCCCCTAATCTCAGCACTTTGGAGGCCAAGGGTAGAGGACAGCTGGAGCCCAGGAGTTTGACACCAGCCTTGGGCAACATAATAAAACTCCATCTCTACAAAACACTTTAGAAAAAGTAGCCGGGTGTGGTGGCTCGTGCCTGTGGTCCCAGCTACTCAGGAGACTGAGGTGTGAGGATTGCCTGAGCCCTGGAGTATGAGGCTGCAGTGAGCCATGATCACGCCACTGCACTCCAGCCTGGGCAATACAGTGGGGCACTGTCTCCAAAAAGAAAAGAAAAAAGCTAGGTAGTCAGTATTTTAGGCTTTGCAGGCCATACAATTTCTGTCGCAACCACTCAGGTCGTAGGTGAAAGTAGCCATAAATAATAGAAAACAAATGATAGTGGCTGTTTATTTACTAAAAATCGGCAATGGGACGTGTTTTGCCTCTAGGCTGACCCTTGCTGTAGAATAAAAAACACCAACTGCAGTGAAAAAAATCTAAATAACAAGCCTAATGAAGAATGTTCTACAACTGTGTTTGTATGGTTTTAAAATTAAAAGCTACCCAGGAGCCACTGAAGTATATGGTTAAGTTCTTGGTTTTCCTATATGTCAAATCGAGACAGTAAAATCTATTTCATAAGATTTTTGTAGGAATTAATTAGGATGAAATAGAAAGTGTGCATGAGTGAGTAAGTGCTCAATGAATTTCAGCTTCTTTCATCTTTGTGCTACTGTTCAAGACTCAAAGTAGATTCTCAGTGAAGGCCTATTTAATTCATGCCAAGTTAATGAATGAGGTCAAACAGTAATAAGGTGAAGCAGAGAATCCTTTAAGTCAACATTTGCTGAGCAATTTAAACTTACGGTAATGAAGAATAAATATTAATATATGTCATGATTTACATGTCTATTAATTAGAACCCTAATTATATTGATCTGGCATGGAAATGCTTTATTTTTATTGCAGGGGTACATTTGGAATGGTAGAAGATAATTATCTGTGTTCCACACCTAAATCATGACATTCTGTCCTGCATGGACAAGGGATAGAAAATAAAACTGTATTGCTATCTGCTATATTAAGAAGCTGCTCAATTAAACAGAAGTCAGTTTTGTTATTCATTAAACTCAGATTGGGATATCAAATTTTGTCTCAAAAAGCAATGAATCTCAATATGTTGCTCCATGTTCTGTTAAATACCTTTTATCATGAATAATTACTGTCAAATATGCTCAGGAGCTCATGGCCAATATTCATCATCTTTGGTGCCTGGGCCATAGTGAAAATTGTTGAGATACCTGAACTACCTCTTTCTTTTTGTAAATCTAAATGCCACTAGAGAAAAGTGTATTTATTTTTCCAATATATTTTCTAATTTAACATTTAAAATTTGTCTTCTTAGACCTCTACTTGGAGTTCATCCTGTTCCAAATATTAAAAATCTTTCCTGTTATTCTTTCCATTTCTTCTTCTTTCTTTTTTTTTTTTTTTCCCCTTTTTTGCGTTCCAGCTCTGCTGCCCAGGCTGGAGTGCAGTGGTGGGCTGCTGGCTGACTGCAGTCCCACTTCCAGGGTTCAAGTGATTCTCCTGCCTCAGCCTCCTAAGTAGCTGGGATTGCAAGTGTGTGGCACCATGCCCGGATAACTTTTGTAGTTTTAGTAGAGACAGGTTTTCACCATGTTTGCCAGGCTGGTCTCCAGCTCCTGCCCTCAAGCGATATGCTGGCCACTCCCTCCCAAAGTACTGGAATGACAGGCATGAGCCATTGCACCTGGCCTCCATTTCTTCTATTGCCTATATAATAACTAACATTTTTAACAATCTCAGGATGTCTGGTCTGTCCACATGATGGATAATATGACATACATCAAGACACACAATTACCTTTGAAGACATCAGGTCATGTGTGAATACCTCCCCTCCTGAACTGATGTAAAAAAATAAAGATAGAAATATTTTTCTGTAAAACCTGGGCATATGCTTCAGGAGAGTTCCACCTTATTCACAGAGTAGAAGAAATGTTTAGGGTGAGTGAAATTTCTCTGAGGTGACAGCATTGTTGTGTGCTTGAATAAACATGTGGGGAAAGGAGTACAGAACTGAAATGACTTAATACGCATTGAATCCAGATGCTAACGTAATTGACATGTAGTGGCGAGGAAGATAGCGGCAGCTGTACCAGGCCCCCATTCATCTTGCATAGTGTTTCCAGAATACGGAAAAGTTGCCTTGGCATCACCTGGGCATGTTTCTAAAAATTACACAGGTACCACTCACTGCAGACCTACTGAGCCTTTAATCTCTAAGAAGTTGTTTCCAGAAATACAATTTTTACCAAATTTTCCCATAATTCTAATGTGAAGCCAAGTATGGGACCCTCCTTATTAAAGGAGCATGAAGAACACGAGAGATGCCAGTATCATCGCCACCAGTATTTTCCCAGGGGATAAGAAAACAGCACCAGGGCACATCTCACGGGGTGATAAGGCGACAGGCTGGCCAACACTTGTTACAAGGAATTTTCTTCTCTTTTTACCTTGTACCTTTCCTTCAGCTGGGAACAGTATCTAATCCTGGGCCATCAGATTTCTTACACACAGAAATGCCAACACATAAAAATGACATATGCTGGAGATGCAAGAAAAAGATTGGCATTAAGATCATTGACAATAAAAATTTCCATTAAAATAATTGAAAAAAAAGTGAACCGGATCTATCCTATGTACAAAACCATCGTCTATAAATTCAACGTTGTATTTTTGTGTTCCTGAGGGCCAGCAATGCTGAGGAGTGAAAATGAGATATGTGAGTTTAAGCATTAAAAGGCAGAAAGATACTGAGAAATCCCTCAGTGAAAGAACACAATTTAGGCCAGGAATTTTCCACTCTTCATCCTCACAGGCCCTTTTCGGTACCTTGTATAATTATAGCAGACATACAGGAATGTCTCCGCGACATCATGCCTGTCAGATCCCTGCATTTTTCTTTTTACTTCGCAGATGATTTTTACTATCACAGGCCTGGGGTACGGGATTTGCACATGAAGCATATTAGCAGATCAATCAGTTAGAATCAGGTTTTGTTCTGTTTATGTTGACAGCCAAATGATCACAAGAATAACCAGGCCATTGTTCCTGCCCAGGGATTTAGCATCTAGCACCTTGGGTTATCTGAAAGTTCTTTCCAGGGAGCTGCCTCCAGACCTTAAACTTACCATGAAAAATATGTCTCCTTGGCTACTGACAATAATGAATCAACTGCATATGTGTATCTGTAAAAATCATGGTGTATTTGTCTATCTGAATACTAGAGAAGGAAGGATAGGAGAGAGTGAATGAAAGGTGGAATTGAGTAGAGTCTGACATTTCACAAACTTCTATTAAAGGATAAAATCACATCTAGTTAATTTATAATTTCCTTTGAAATGAAGACTCTAGACATGGCCATATCTAAGAGAATATGAACCAAAGATTTAAATAGAAACATATATGACTAATCCACTTTCTTGGTTTATCCTATTCTGTAAATATTTTCAATCTATTACCCATCTGTCCACCCTACTCTACTAAACTGATTCCAGTTCTTGTCAGGATTGTGTTCTGTGGTTTAACTGACTGCCTTTGTCAGGGAGTTAAAGTGAGTCTGTTCCTGATTGACAACACCAGCTAGATCATTAGGGCCACCAATGATGAGTTTAGCAAACCTCCCTGCCAAAAACACAAACCCATTCAATGGCTTAAAAATGCTTCCTGTCCAAACTATCCCCCAAATATTTACAAGTATATCCTACAAAAAAAATTCAACAGCATGCAAACCTAATTACTCATCAGATAGTGATGAAAAGTTTAGTCATTCTTTAAGCCAGAGAAAGGAAGGTAGGTGAGTTAGAAAGGGATGGCTTTGTGTTTTCTCACCTTCCTCCTGGACCAAATCAATGGCACAGACACTATGGATTGATTTGGAACACCATCTAGTGAAGGATGTGAGGAAGTACATGAACACAGGAAGAAAAATCCCACATTAACTCCCGATTCGTTTAACATTTCCTTTCAGACTATTTTAAATGGTTCTGAAATGAATAATGATATAAGTCATGAAAAAAGCAAAACAAAATCACCAGTGTGTACTCCAGTACCAACCAGATTCAGCTAATTAGTCCACCTGCCTCTTTCTTTCTTAGCACTTTCCCACTGACTTCAGTAAGGATGTCAGAAGCACTCCCATACAGTTGGTATGATCAATAGTCTCCTTCTGCCAGAATGTCAGCATCTGGAATGGCACCAACGTTTTGAGAAGAATGATGCCAGGGCACCAGATTTTCAAACAAGCATCTATCAGTCAAGGTGTTTTTCAGTTAAATGAATGTGTAAGAGGCTTTAGCTATCAAAAAATTAAACAGTTTTCTGGAACTCAATAGCTTTTATCGCCAGAAAATCAGTACCGACAGCACCTATTTCACAGTGTGCTGTACAGTAAAAGCATTCAATAAATATAATATTGTTCAATAACTAGAGGTGGCAGCTAGAACTTTTAACCTGGGAAGAAAGCTGAATATAATTCAACCATTACATTTTGAAGTCTTCTATATACAACTGTGTCCTCAACTTATTTATTTATTTTTGAACTTCTCAGCTCCACATTTCAATGTCATATGCCTTGGAACATTGATCCGTGTGCTGTTAGCACTGAATACATATGATATGACTTCCTCTAAACTTCCCACAGAGGTTAAAAAAAAGACAAAGCAAAACAAAAACACAACTCCCCACATCCAGTATTGTGGTTCTTTTACTATAATTGATTATCAATTCCCTAATCAATCTTGCCTTCATGTATCTTATTCTGACTTTCAGGAAACGGCACTGCACCATTCGTGATTGGAAGCTTGCTTTGTGTTTTCTAGCTGTTGCTCTGAAGTCACATGGTCAGCCTGCCATTTGAGGTATTATAGTCTCTATGAGTAATTGAGTCTAGCCAGTCTTAAATGGAAATAAATGCTGTGCTTGTGTTGCTCAAGATGCTAAATTTTCCTTTTTAGGTGAAGCAAAAAAGGTTTCATAAGGTCTGAAAGCCTCAATGAGAGGCCACTAGGAAGATGGTGACCTCCCATTACACGCTCGGTCTTCTCTAATTGGAAGAAGACCGGCCAGAATGCTGGAGTGTCTCACTTTCTCCTTTCAACTCTTCTGTTGTTTGGACAGTGACTAATCAGCTGTCACCATGTTTAATCCAGCAATGAACTAACTCATGCCTGTTTCTAGAAACAGGTGAATCTTGGGGCATTTCTTCAAGAAGCCAACACTTTGGACCAATGGGACCTACTTTGATCTTAGAGAATAGAACAGTTTTCAAACATTCCAACTGTGCTTCCCTGTGAGTGTGTGTGTGTGTGTGTGTGTGTGTGTGTGTGTGTGTGTATGCTCCTTGAAATAATAGGGAAGGAAGGTTTTGACCTGGCAACACATTTTCAGTCTTTGCTAGGCAACACCTGAGAAGCACCTGAAGGCAGGCAGAAGGCCTCTACTGTGGCTTAGAACACCACAGTTCATTCGCCCCAGCTGAACACCAGACACGTGCTCCCGAGGCCCTCTACTGAGGATCATTAGATGATTAGCATGTCCCTGCCCCGGGAGCGGCAATAAAACACGAAAACAACTATGATGTAAAATGAAAGGGTTAGCTGTCATAACTGAAAAATAAATTGTGATGGACATTTAAGACAGGGTATTCTACAGCCAATGGTCAGGGCCAGTGGAGAAGAATGCCTTTTTCTCAATTTAAGGGAGGCCAGATTCACAATCCGAGCACTAGCACAGGCTAGCATGGGCAGGAGGTTTTGTACTTTAGACAAAGGTCAGGAAATCGTGCTGCCACTCAGCTGTGTGTTGTGTAGGCAACTTAAGATCACTCAGGTTAAAGCACGTGCATGTGCAAGTAACTCCTCCTCCTCGTGCTACCTCTCCATCAAAGTAAATTAGAAAATACTGCAGATTATCCCCACATAATAGTCCTCTCACTCCTGCTCTGAAATGTTTTAATAAATGGGAGAGAAAGCATTAAAATTATAATCAGAAGAGCACCTAACTGGAGATGCTGGTTTCTTAGAAAAGTACTTATTTCTCTACGTTGTTGTTCTGGTGTGATTATTAAAAGAATCCTTTTTCACTTTCTAAAATGTCCTGAATTGGACGGTTCATGCTCTGGTCACCAGACACGCTCCCACAGTCTATCTTATGAACTTTGTAACACCACACGGAGTGGCACAGGGCATGATGCATCGTCCACATCCACTGACACCACTGTCACTGTTAGGCTTCCAAAGCGCCAGGCTACCGAGATACCCAAACAACGTCCCAAAGGCAAGGTTATGTGAAACGCCACACTGCTTGTGGAAAGAGTGCCAACTGATGTTTTCATGGGAAGAAAAAATGGAGAAGCCCACTGGATAAAAATTTCCATCTATCCCTTCTCTCCCCTTGTAGCCATTTTTTAAAACACATTTGCTACAACTAATTGTAAATATTAGCAGCATACACAATATAAAATATACACATACATATGTATAATTTGTCCTGTGGCTTCCTATGCATTTAAATTCCTATCTTCTCCCGAGTAACTTATTTTCAGCTTGACTAAAATATTGCTAATTCATCCACCTGAGAGGGCTCATTTTTTTTTTTTCGATGAACATTAGGCCCTGGGAGATCCTATAGTAAATACAGCGTTGTACATTTAAATATTTTTGGAAGACACAGGACATTATCTGAGCCACAGGGTCAATCTTTGTAATAAATATAAAAGAAGTGTGCTTTGAGAGAAAGAAGTAAACTATCGAGACGGGAGAATAGGAATGAGAGTAACCGGGGTGAAGACATAAACAGAAGAACAGCAGGTGCAGCCAGTTCTAGCAAGATGGGGCAGCCACGGGCCATAGCCTCGCTCCTGCGATAATAAGACAGGAGTTTCCAGGTCAGCCTCTGATTGGACGCAGAACAATCCTTCATAGGGTGTAACCAATTGGAGGCCTCCAAAGGGCACCTAGGGGTGGTCCCAAGTTCTTTGGGTTCTATAAAACCCCGAGAAGATTGCGGTAACGAGTTTCTTGAGCTGCTTGCTGGAGAGCTTCTTTCTGCTCTGTGTAAGCGTCTTCAGTTAATCCATGCTTTTTCTTTTCTTGCTCCATTTTCTGTTGCTTCGTTTTTTCGTTGTTTATTTCGTGTCTTTAACTTCCAAGAATCTGGACAACTGGATCTTTTTAACACTATTTTATAGGCAAACCGATTGTATCTGGTAGAATAGCAAAAAAGCTTCATAGAGTTCGGAGGTTTCTGTAGAAGACAGGCTGATATGAAAACAAAGAGAAACGGTCCATCTAGAGTTACCTACAGTTGTGTCCTGTAGACACTAAAATCTATGCACTGAGAAACTGAATTAGATTTACTGCTGCGCTGGTGCCCCCCTATGGTCTTGCCATTTCACGGCTCAGTTTTTAGAGAAAAGCCCCTTGGAAACTTTGTTTCTGGCTAGGCACAGAAGTAAAGTGGTAAGGCTAAATCTACAGCTTTCCTTCTCTCTTACCAATCTTGTTCCTCTCTCTTCCCAACATCCCTTTGCATGGCAAGGGTAATGAGGCCAAAGATGAAAAGAGCAAAGAAAAAAGGCTTGCCTATGGCTAAGATAGGACGAGATCCTGAAATGAAACCCAGCAGGCGGGATGCTTCCAAAGGCCGCCCAGGCCCACGTGCTGAAACCTGTTTCGTTAAAGCACTGTTGTGGGTTCGCATCCCGGGTACCAAGCGGCACCTGACTGAGTGCTTCCCTGAGAAGCTGGAGCAGAAGATGCGGCCCTGACGTGGTGCTGCTCGTCAGATTTTGAGATAATTTCGGGGTTATTACCGACAGCCTTTTCTTCTCAATTTGAGGCCAGATTCGCAATCCGAGCACTAGCACAGGCTGGCATGGGACAAAGCTTCACTTTCGGGCGCTGTAGGGCCTGCTTCTGCGTCGCTGACAGTGACTAGTGCAGTTTAAGCACAAAATCCAAAGTGGTGCACGTCGCGTGGAGGTGTAGAAATGTAACAGGGAAGTAACAATGGAGTCTGCCGTAGCTGATCTCTGCTTTTAAATAATGCCTTGCACCTAATTACTGTAGTTACTGTAAATTTGTGATAGCCCTGGGAGTGAGGAGGCTGTGGGACACTTGGCATCTTTAAATCGCAATAACCACTCATAAGCCCAGTTTCAAGGAATTAGCGTCTGTCTTCTCTTTACCTGTTTCCCTTAAACATCTGTTAGGAGAAAACATTCACTAGGGTATATACTTCATAGTACCATGATAGTAGCAGAAGGGTCAAAGTGACTGTTCGAGAGGAACTTCCCCCAGCTCTTCCTTTGAGTATACAGAAAGCGTTGAGGTCCAAGGATTTGTTAGCGTTTGAGCGATGTTAACAGGTTAAAACAATCTGGGCTGCTAGAAGACAAGAGTGTTCTATTTAATAGAATAATTGTTTCTCAAGTTCTTGGAAAAATAGTCAAACCAGTATAAAAATGATGGCAAACTGGTACAGCTTCTGAATTTAGTTGCAAACAATCTTCTCACCAACTTAAATCGGTTTCAAACAATCCATCAGCAATACTTAAATACTTCTAAATATTGAGATCTCTAAAGAACCATAACAGGCATCTTAAATCAGATTCTTTAAAAACAATGCTGTTACTGCCAATATACAAATGCAATGGTTTTTATCAGAAAAATTTTCTCAATTTTCTGTTCTCTAATCTTGCCTTGGTTGAGGCTTTTTTACTTTTAAACTTCTAATTTTTAGGAAAATATCTTCAGGTGTTTTTTCCATCTTAAACCCAAATTGTTAAGGATAGTTTCTTATAGAAAAGTGATTAATGAAATCCCTGCTTTGCCATTATCGTTGAAAGTTCTTCCAAGTCAGCATCCAAAGACCAAGAGACTCAAGGTAACTTGTTCTCTTGAGCAATACTTAAATCCACCTTTTGTTTGTGGGATGTGGCTTAGAGAATCTCAACTGATTTTGATAATATGAGGAAACCAATGTGAATCTAGTGGCACAGGTATAACCATAAAAGGAAAACTTTATTTTCAATGATTAAACCTACAAATGCGTTCCTTTGCAATATTCATAACTTGCAAGAAAACAGCCTAGCCTTGTACGCTTAAATCTGAGGCTCCTCAATACCTTTGGTTCGGTGGACCCTGCAAATAAGGTAACTAGATCATTGAATCAGGAAGCAGTTGCCTAAAACATCACTATTCTGTTAGGAGCACACTAAAAGCCAGTCACCTACCGATTTTCCCCAGGGAGGACCGAAGCGAGGGCTACTTGCATTACCAATTGTATTCTGTATTTTCCACCTTCAAATAATACTCAATTAGTAACAGGCTTTTGTGAAAACAACTCATTGCTAATGAGGCCTCCAGATGAGTTAAAAACCCTTCTAAGAAAAAGATGAGGTTGTGTGTGTTGGCTGGCTTTTGAAGTATGCCTCTGTCCTTTTTTTTGCTTTCCCCATGGGTTACTACAAGTTCAAGGTAATGTGAGGGCCAGAAAGCCTGCCGTTTCTTGTGTAAAGTACCATATGCAAGCCTTTTGGGGATCAAACTATAATTGTCAAACTGAAATAAGTTATCAAGTAATACTTTAGCCTCCTTTAGGAAAGAAAACAATGTTGTGGACTACATTTTGAGAGGATATCCAACCATGATAAGCTTTAAAAGCATAAATTCTAAAGGGATATGGAAAAAACCTCACAGGAATGCCAATGCAATGACAGACTCTTGAATTATCCTCAGGAGTTCTAGGAGCATCAAGAATATGGAGTCCAAATTCTAAGCCTGACAGATGACAAAAGTGTATTACCTCAATAGCTAAATATTTAAGCTTCTTGGAGTGGAAGATATTTGACTGTAAATGAGCTAAGAATACAAAATTAAAAAATGCCTGTAAAATTATACTGCAGACATAAAATCTCAACTAAGAGCTCCAGTTCTTTTAAAAGCCGTGGCTGACAGAGCAAATTAAGCAGTGAGATGTTTACTATATTTAACAGATAAACTGGTAAATGTAGAAGATGTAATTACCCAGCATGTTTTTCTAAAAATGAATTTTAACCGTTGTGTGAGGTAGCAAGAACTGCAGGGCACTGGTTTACTTTTTAAGTCTCATGTGCTTGGGGAGAAATTAGCTTTTCAGTAACTGATAACAAATGGTCAAATACTGAAAAACCGAGACTTGTATGGAGAAACCGGACCAAGAGGGAAGCACTTGAGCATTTCAGCATCTCTGAAAAGGATTCTGGTTGAAGAATACTGATCTAGCAAGATACTCGGAGGATTATCCTACCAGGGACAAAGCAGTGATTCACACAAATTAGCCATTGAAAGCTGACTTGAGACTGCATATGAATGTCGGGTATACAGATAACCTCCCACCACAAGAACTAACCTGTACCTTACTGTAAGTTATATCCCAACTATATCTTGCATACAACAAGAGATAGTCACTTCAAAATATATACGAAGATGTTTGCATGGTGAAACCATCAGCTTGATTAAAGAACCTGGGCACTCTTATTAAATAGCAACAATGAGAGTTCCAAGCCAGCTCTTGAAAGAAGATACTATTTTAAAAACTTATTAAAAATTTTTCTATGCAGATATTCTAAAAACTTCTCTAAGCCAGCACTGGAATAAATGTGATTAGTATTCACATTTAAAAATTTTAGTAACCTGAAGGATAGGTCAAGATTTTTCCACACTCGGGGAATTTCTTGGGCCTGTCCTAGCAGGGATATCTCCGTTGCAATATCGTTAAGATGGGTTATTGTCCATTTAACAGTTGTAGAGAATATATATATTAGCCTGATAGTAATGTCCTTCAAATGTTTGATACCACCCGTCAGACTACAAGCTTATGCAGGTCTTGGAATCCTAGAACACTGACACACTGGAAATGCTCAAATCTTGTTAAATGAGTGAATGAAATAAAAGGCAGTGGGTGGTTGTGGCCACATTGCCGACCTCGAGGGGCAGTTGGCTTTTCCACGTAGAACCTGGGAGGGGGGAGACTTGGAATCAAATCTCCTTCCCCCTCCCACGCCCCCTGTTCCGGCTTTGTGAGAAACCTTATCAAACACAATGGCCAGCAATCTTACCAACCAGACGAATCCTTGCTCCATGAACTCCTGTGTTCATTGAGAATCTCAACACTCTTGTAGTCAAATCCGATGTAGAGGCAATCTTTCTGAAGTACAGCAAAACTGGGCTGCTCTGTTCATAAGGGCTTTTGCCCTCGTTCCTTGTTAATGAGAGAAACGCTTGGGCTGCTGTAGCAGGGGAGGATGGCAGCATGATCGCTGGCCGGGTTTTGGATATTAACCTGGCTGCAGAGCCAAAAGTGAACTGAGGAAAAAGGTGAGAAACGATCTGCAGCGGAGATACGTACGGGTTGGTAACAGAACACGCTTCTCAGTCCCCTCTACTCGGCTCTTTTGACTTGGATTATGACTTAGGATATACAAAAATGCTTTGCATTTTTTCCATAGAAAAGTAATAGTGTGCTAATTCTGAACCAAAGCCTCAAGATAATTGTTCTTACAAATATGTTTGCTCTCTTGGAATCTTACCGCTGGCAGAAGCCTGGATTAGCCTGATGGGGAAGCAGATCATGTGCAGGTGAGTTTAGTTGTCCCAGCTGAGGCCATCCTTGTCCAGCCTTCAGAAACGGCTAAGATCAGCAGAGCTTCCTACCTGACCTGTAGCTGGTAGGAAGTGTAAGACAAGCCAAGACTAGTAGATCCATCCAGATCTGTAGATTCATGAGGAATGATTGTGTTAAAACACTGAGTTTAGGGGTAGTTTGTATGTAGTAATAACTGATTCAGCATTGCAGCCTCCAATCGGAGTCCCTGAGGATGTGTTGGAAAGGAGTGGTAACGGGTAGAAAACAGCTTCCTTCAGCGTTTCCAGGGTGGTGGTAGTCACAACGTCTGGCTTTGAGACTAAGATTGAACCTCTGATTTCAGCAGAAAGACTACACTTAATTCAGAGTGCTATGTGAACAGCTAAACCTCTGCTTCCAAAATGTGATTTAATAAGAAATTGTCCTGGTCCCTATCAAATCTCTTTAAGTATGCTGTCTCAATAAAAAGTCAAATACCCAGACAGGTCTTTTAAATATAGCCTCTGAAACCAACCTACCCAGCCTGACATTTAAAAATCAGCTGATACAGAATGGCAGGAAGGGATTAGATAGCAAAAGTGAGAAAGTGACTAGATCAGAGGATAGGTCATCAGAAGCCTATAAAAAGCATAAATGTTGAGGACAATTTGCATGAAAAGGGATTTAAAAACAAAAGTCCTTTTTCTTGCAAGTAGATCCTTGTTCACAGAACTCTGGTTGTATACAGCCAAAGCTAATGTAATGCTATCAGTAAATATTCTAAGGATAATTACAGGCCTGTGGATTAGTAGAGTTTTGTAAGGTTGCCTCTTATTTCCCAGGGCATAACCCCTCCCAGAGAATGAATAAACAGACCTAAAATTCCAATCCAGATAGTTTTTGATTAGTAGATCAGATTCACAAAATAAGAATTTAAAGGAGTTCTACAGCTCCTACAAATAGTCCCATCCCTGTTTAAACAGTTTTTTTAGTGTATCTTCTGGATCTCAAGTCTTCCCTGTTTTCTCTTACCAGCATACACAAGTAGCAAAGCAGCTCAGATTATCAGCAGTTCAGCAAAAATTGAATATCTGAGCTTACGATGGGTCAGGTACCCAGTACTAATAAATGCAGGTAACACTTATGAGCAGGTTACTATGTGCTGAGTACCATGGTGTTCGTTATGTCAAACTTGTTTTCTCAATTCCATGAGTTAGATATTAAACCAATTTTATGGATGAAACCTCACAAGATGGAGTAACTTGCCCCCAAAGTTTCATAGCTTTCATAGTTTCTTGCATAGCCAAGAACAAAATCGAGTCTGGGTGATGCCAAAGAACTCTCTCCAACCGTCTGAACGTCATGCCTTGGCTTTACCCGACATTCTTTGAACAACACGTTATCTGCCAAGTACTAAGGCAGTCACATACACAGTTGCATGCACCAGGTATTTACTCGTAGGGAACAGGTACTGCTTGGCGGAGCTTGGTGGAGCACTCCACTTTCTGAAGGAGCCTCTCCTTAGCTAATGAGTTTTCTCTGGGCTATTTGCAGCCTCCCTCCAGCTCTTCCTTCTGTCAGATCTCCATTTCCTACATTTTGCTTTGTGTCGCCCTTGATGTGTTTTCCTCTCTCCTTGGCAAGAACCCCAGTAAATGCGCTTGAAAACTTTTAGGATCAGATTGGCTCTGCCAGTAACTGACCGAAAAACTAATGTAACAATCTACTTCATAGAGAGGGTGGTTGAGAGGACAGATCATGGAATGGGCTTAGCACAGTGTAAGATACCATGGTAAATGCTCAAACAATGCAGCTTTCCACTAGTATATCGACTTGGTGAAGCGTTAAAAACCATTCTTGAATTCTTATTACTATGATAAAGGTTTTCATGGTGACTTCATTCAAAAGGACTCCATTGTATTTCCCTAAGGCAAGTATTTTTATATTGCTTCATAATTTCATAAATGGAATCCTGTGACATCCTTGCCATTAGGCAGCATTTTGTAAAAGCTGGTACAAGTGTCATCCTTTTCATAGTCTTCCCTGAACTTCCAGTGAAAGATAATAGGAGATTGATGCAACATCTATTCAATCTCCTTCTAAAGTCCCTTCCTATATTGTAGAGGCTTACACATTCCAAAACTCCCTTGCAGTAAGAGTCTGATGTAATTTAAAGTTAGCCAGCCAGATGTACCAACACATAAGCCATAATTTGAAGCGAGTTAAGTGGGAGAAGACTCAAGATAAAGATCCATTTTTTCCAGTGCAGGTCATGATAGAGGTGGTTGGATTTAGTGGTGGCTGAGGCAAATTCACGATTCAAGCCTCTGCAGATTGGAGCAGAAGCAGCAGCTCCCTGGGCAGCCCAGTTCTGGGGTAGGACTTGGACATCTGTCTCTTTAGCTCTCCCAATGATTATGTAAACCTTAAATTCTCCATAAATGTTTCTTCCAAACTTAGTATATTCTCCATGCACTTGATTTCTAAATAATAGCTAAGAGCTCTTCTTTCTGTACCTCCAGTACTTGTTCCTGCTCATAATTCTTGTTACACTGGACGTTCTATTACAGTAACTTAGACACATGTATCTCTTCAAGTTGAAAGCTTGGAAGATGCTATGTCATTTTCACCTTTGATATTTCCCATAGTGCTTGGCACAAAGTATTTGCTGAATTGAACTGAAACTGGTTCCCACAGTAACACTGGTGGGCTAAAGCCTAATCTTGAATTGTCACTGTTTTATTCCACTTTCTGTACATGGCTAAATTATGCCTAAACTGCTAGTATTAAAACTGATCATCTTTATTTGTGGTAGATTAGGTTCTTCAGAAATAACAGTATGTACCCTTCACTTCCTTGGAAGTAATATTTCCCTGCTCTGCCGACACTGGATTAGTGCATACGGCTGGATGTGGCTAACGCTGCAGTGGAGTAGAGTCTGCAATGTTTTAATGTTGGGCTTAGTTATGCAATTCACTTTGGCCAAGCTGATGTCAGCAGATACGATGTAACAGACTCGAAATGCTCTTACACAGCTGGGCTCTGGTGCTCTGCCTGTCACTGTTACATGAACATGCCTCAGTCCAGTTCAAGAGGATAAGATTCACAGAGCAGAGCCACCCCCAGCCAAGTGCAACTTAAATTAGCTACCTAATATCTCCTCTTACCTGCAGATGCAAGAGTGAGGAAGCTTACTGTTTGATATCACTAAAGTTTTACGATTGCTTCACAGCATTGTGCCAATAAGTCATGTTTCTGGAGAAACAAAATATTCTCAAAACCAGAGAGAAGGCACACCCTGGCATGAAGTTTCATACTTCCCTCTAGGACACCTTCCTGCTCAACAGTCTTCCTCGAGGCTCATCTTCATTTCCACAGCAATACATGTTACTCCTGTCTCAGTTACTCGCTGACTTTACATCTCTTTGTGCCTTATCAAGGATGGTACTCAAAAATTTTGCTTCTCAAGCTTTTTTCTAAGTATCATTTTCAGGCACCTGTATCACTCTCTATAGAAAACTCATTCTCTGTCCAACCCTGAACTTTTTAATTCGCAGCTGCCAAGTTCAGACTCTAGCTGGCATTCCTCCTAACATAAAAGTCTCCAAGTCGCGTCCAGCAAGGTTTCCTTCAAACTTTTGTTTCCTCTTTATCTTCCAGGCCGTCTATACACAAAGTCTATTATCTGCCTCTCACTATACCAGACTCCATGTTTAATAATTACCACATATCTTAAGTGCTCTAACATTCTAAAGGAGTTATTGATGTTATTGGAGTTTGTAAGTTAAAGGCATACCATTTGAAATCATTTTTCGTAAAGTGAAGTGATTTTGGTTATGTGATGTGGTCCTCAATTGGTTCTCTGATTTCAGGACTTTTACTCCGTATGTTTTTCTTCAGCTGGGGGCAGGCAGGGGGATGATAGGCAGAATGTGTATCCTCATATATACTGAAAGATGTCAGGTGGTGGTTGGGTAGAAGGGAGAGGACACAGGGGAAACTGGCTATTCCTGCTTCAGTTATTAAAACTAAAGGCTGATGTCCCGTGCTGGTCTACTCAAAAATGTAATAACATCTACCCAGACAGGCAAAACAAAGATTAAAAGTTACCGTGCAGAACACAATCCACATTTTGTGGTCTAGTTTTCATTCAAAAAGGATATAATGCCATCAGGTTTCATATAGGCATTTAATGAAGGATCTCTGGAGAAGACCCTGGATGTAAATCTTGTATGCTTTATTAAATAAAATTCCAGCTTTCCCCTAAATCGGGCTATATGTCTATGCTACTGTACATTGAGAGATGTTCTATCGTGGATAGCAATGAGAATTCTGAGCCTCCACGAAGAACACAGAGCCTATCGGGAGCTCCTCACCAAACTGTTAATATTGATTCAGACTATTTGGTGAGTTCTAGGCATGAGTAACAACTAAGCTAACCAAATATATGTGGGGTTTATTGACAGAAGTAGCCAAGTCTTCCAGGCAGCCAGTGTCGGTGGCACATACATTTTCACATTCAATTAACTGCAGAACCTGAGGGGAGAGAGGTTTATTTTCACTGCATGGCATAGTTTAGCTCCTACAGTAGCCAAGTTTTTAGTGCAAATAGTTATTGGCTAAGCTTGTTCCCTGAACTCTGAAGCTGACCTTTGTTCTTTGCCCAGAAAGTCTGAGTCTAAACCAAACTTTATCCAATTGAAACTATCAATCCTCAGCTGGCCATAGTGATTACAAAAAAACTAGAATAAGATTTTGAGGTTTCCATTTGTGTGTGAGGGAAGTGGACAGAAAGTAATGTTATTAGACTGGTAAGTAAAAACTCTGGATCACTTTTTCTACGCTATAATTGCAATAGAGCATCCCCTCCACCCAGCACTGCTACCAATTAGATTCAAACCTATGGTCAATATTTTTAATGGCAATCTTGAAACAGCACAACATATAAAAATGCTACCTTTCACAGGATACACAACATGAAGTTTATATGCATGTGTATTTGTATTACATGTATGTAATATCTGGGGCTGTGGGAGGCGTAAGTCCAATAAAGAGTGTCTGGAACCTAAAGCACAAAAGAGAGCCGAAACCTTGAGCACAGATCTTTGCAATGTGACCTGGGCAGGCGAGAGGTTTTCAATATAGGAGGAAAAGTCCACACCACTAAATGCCTTGACTGTCCTGCTTAGAAACTCGTGTTTTACAGAGAAGGCAGTGGGGAAAGTCTTTAGTGGAACCTACCAAGAGCAGCTCGGCCATAAAGACCCCCAGCCAGGCATCGCTGAAAGCATTAGACAACCAGATAGAACAACAAAGTGGGACTATCTAGGGGGGCCAGCAGCCTTCTGAGCTGAGAGCCTCGGGCTGATGGCATTCCAGGCTGAGGGCCTTGAACAGACTGACCCATGTATTCTTTCTGAACAGGTGATGATTAACAGGTGTTTTCTCAACCAAGATAAACTAGCTAGGCAAGCTGGTGCCTGCTTACCACTGATAATAGAAAGCATTCTCCACGAGGGAGCCATGGGGGCAGGGTCATATATCGGTGTGTGATCATATACTGTTTTGCTACTTTAGAATGCCCCAAGTATTTTTCCACTTGGGCTGGGGGTGGGGCTAGGTTTTCCTTGCCGCTGTTCTTAGCAAACAATACATTTTATCAAACACTCAATTTCTCAGCAATCATACAGCATTTCTCAACAGGAATCAAAGGAGTCCAAGGCTGTTTAAAGGCCTCTAACA
This sequence comes from Plecturocebus donacophilus, assembly GCA_004027715.1. Lineage (NCBI taxonomy): Eukaryota > Metazoa > Chordata > Mammalia > Primates > Pitheciidae > Plecturocebus > Plecturocebus donacophilus. The sequence continues at coordinate 104,184 of PVKP010002152.1, read as the reverse complement.
GTAAAAAGTCTGGGGTTATAGGCAATGCTGGGAGCAAGGGAATTATGTTGAGAAGGTTTCTGGCAGTAATCTAGATAAGAGAAGTGAGGACATAAGCTTTAAAAAGCTTCCTTTTCTACCTGGTAATTCAATATTAAAGTCCTTTGGAAGACAAGTTTTCATGTGACTTTCTGAATTTTTCACAGCAGGAAAAAATACACAAAGCATATCTGAACTCATATACTTCCAACTGACCTTCAAAGTCAGATTAGAAACTTAACATTCTTATAAACCCCTTAAATTTTAACTTGTGGGCACACAGGTGTGTATAATGGGGTACATGAAATGTTTTGATTCAGGCATGCAATGTGAAATGAGCACATCGTAAAGAATGGGGTATCCAACTCAAGCATTTATCCACTGAATTGCAAATGCTCCAACTACACTTATTTAAAAATAGTTACTAATCACTCTTGTGCAATCAAATAGTAGGTCTCCTTCATTCTCTTGTTTTGGATCCATTAACCATCCCCACCTCTACACCTCCCAGCCCCATTACTTTCTACTCTCTGGTAACCATCCTTCTACTCTCTGGGATTTAGATGTTTAGATCCCACAAATAAGTGAGGACATGTGATACTTGTCTTTCTGTGCCTTGTTTATTTCACCTAACAATCTCCAGTTCCATGTTTCAAATGACTGGATCTCATTCTTTATGGCCGAATAGTACTCCATTGTGTATATGTATCTTCATCTATAGATGTATACTTAAGTTGTTTCCAAATCTTAGCCATTGTAAACAGTGCTGCAACAAACATAACAGTGCAATTACCTCTTTGATATAATTTCCTTCCTTTCGGGTTGACTACCAACTAAAAATCTATATGGCAACATAAATAGGTATAGTCGTGTCAAAAGCTAAACTCTAAGTATAGGTACACACATGCAAATTGTGTGTATACATATGCTGCTCAACTTACAATGGGGTAACATACCTATGATCCCATAGTAAATTGAAAGTATTGTAAGTCAAAACTGCAATTGTAATACCTAACCTACCAAATATCACAGCTTAGCCTAATCTATCTAAAATATGCTCACTTACATTAGACTATCCTCTAACAGGAAGCCTATTTTATAAGGTTTGTATATCTCATTTACTGAATACTGTACATCAAAATTACAACAGTTCCTCACATTATAAAGTTGAAAAAATCCTTAGGTCTAATCACTGTCTTTAGGAACATATCTTTAATCCATGTTTACATCCAGATATAGCTATATATAGCTATTTAGCTATACATAATCTTTAATCAGCTTTTGACCAGAAAATTCTAAATGAAATGTGAAGCTTGAGAAAATCTTTGATTACCTATATTTGGAAAATGACTTCACAAATACTCTTGCTAAGTTCCGTTGATTTGCTTTTTCTTTATAACAAATACAGGGAAGCTGAGGTGGCTGCATCATGAGGTCAGGAGTTCAAAACTAGCCTGGCGAAGATGGTGAAACCCCATCTTGACTAAAAATACAAAAATTAGCTGGCCGTGGTGGTGGGCACCTGTATTTCCAGCTACTCGGGAGGCCGAAGCAGAGAACTGCTATAACCTGGGAGGTGGATGTAGTAAGCTACTGCACTCCAGCCTGAGCGACAGACTCCGTCTCAAAAATTAAACAATTTACAGGATATTCCAAGTAAATCTCAAATCTCTAAATGAGGATACAGGATTTAAAATCTTGGTCAGAATATAGAAAATTTTAACATAAGAATGCAATGTATATCATAGATCTGTTACATTAACATTTTACTGAAGTGATCTTATGTTTAAACTTCATACAAAAGATTGCCTAAGATTTTCAAAATTTTTGAAATTTAGCTCTTAAACAACTGATACATCTAAAAGTCATAAGATTTTCTTTGTGAAGCATTTTCCCTACTTAAACTGTAAGAAGATACACAGTAGAAACTAATTGCTAAGACATGATCTGATAGATTCTGGTGTGTAGAATATAAGAGAAACTCTGTAAAGTTTGTTGGATTACACCTGCAACTCATAAGTAAAACTGCAGGACCAGTGCATTATAAATGGAACAACTGAGCTTTCTTCTGTAATAATGGAAGTAGAGCCATTCAGTGTAGTTATATTTTCTTAGTATCTTTCATACTACCCAGTCCCTTGTTAGAATTTTTCTAAGCCCCTTGATGAGCATTTTATTAAATGACTCAGGAAGAAGGATATGTCCCAAGCATCAAGAAGAGTGTGGTGCACAATAGATGCTCAATAAATATTAGTGAACAGGCAAGTTCCCATGAGAATTCTGTCTCTGATCATCTTATACTCAAGAATTGTTAATTCAGATGATATACATCATTCGTACCTAATAAGCTGCCACAGTATTTGAGTCTACCTCAGTACACTTCAGTGTCGGCTCACCCCAGGTCGTACTGACAATCTCCATTCGGAATTAGGCAGGTGATATTACAGTTGACTAAAGCTTTGCTGTGGTACTGCCAGCATTTGAATTGTCTATCCCTAAAGCAGTGAAGTACTCCCACTTCTAGAACATCCTGCAAAAGACACTTTCATAAGAAACGGCATAACCCAAGGACAGATTGTAGGAAAAGTCTGACAACAGAGGTTTAGCCATCTGTAGTCACGTCTGTAAATTGACTTCATTCTGAACTGATTTGGCCAGCCGCACCAAAACTGGATAGCAACTTACAACACGAACTCTACTAGATGTACATAGGACAGAGATGGTCGTTCACTTAAAGGCAACACTAGGAGAGACATCAAAATGTTCATCTCCCCTAAAATGCCTTCATTATTAAGCTGTCCTTACCCTGAGACTTCCCTACACAGATCACCACTCATAAGAAGTGGTTCTTCCTGCACATCAAAAGCCAGATACAGATGATCCGAGGTTTTCATTGCAGACCAACTCGATCACATTTTCAGGATTAGTAGATACATTCTGTAGAACGACTACAGGTGAGATAATGGACAAAGGACCACGATGTCTCCAGGAAACCACGATAAGCATATGTCACCCAAATTTCATGCCTTAATTTACTGATTCAGTGAAAGTTACTACGTTTCTACAGTGCTGCTATCCCATAGAAACGTATCAGAACAACAATCAACCCCCTCATTAAATACTCAGTACCAGGGCTTGTTTCCATGGGTGTGCAACCTGTGCAATTGAACAAGGCCCTGCCCTCAGAAGGCCATGCTTGGTTTAATGCTCTGCTGTTGGCATCTTGAAATTCTGGGTAATTCTGGCACAAGGAACCCCATGTTTTTATTTTGCATGAGTTTTTGCACTACCCAGACTTGGAAGGTTGATACCCAAATATGACTAACCCTAGTGTGACACATCGCTCTACCTTAATCTCCTTTGCGACCTACTATATCACGAGGGAATGGCAATGCATTATCCCTGGGCTAAAGTTCATCAGCTATTTTCTCCTGTGCATTGAATAATTTCTCGTTTCTGTCGCCTCTAACTTGACATAATCTTTTCCAACCCCCCCTCCTCGAATGTTACTTTACTATTGCAACTGCTGAGATGGGAAGTAAATGTCAGCACATATGAAAAGGGTACTCACACTCAGGTGCCAGGAAATAAGTCCTGGGAAAGCTTGAGGGGCTGATCTTCTAATTTTAAGTTGGAGTCGGACATAAAAATTGCCTGGATTGGTTAAACGATATTGGTTAAAAGCTACAAATGGCTTACAAGAGATTGCCTCACTCCCCAGAGGAGGAAACAAGTATATATCTGGGGCTTCCAGGAGGAAATTGAACATGAGGTTTCAAGAATGAAGAGGTGGTAGGATAGAGCAAGATACCAGGGACGAAGAAAGCAAAGTGAGAAAATACAAGGAGATGGGAATGCTAACTTCACACTCTATTGAAGCCAGCCCTGGTGCTTGAGGTTAAGATGAGCAACCTGCAGTGTCGCAAGGTCCTGAGCTGACAAGGGCCCCATGCTTGGGCTTGGTAATGCTCTACTGTTGCCATCTTGAAATTTTTGGTAATTTCTGGAAAACGGACCCCACATTCTTGTTTTACATCGGGCTCTGCAAATCATGTAGCCTGTCCTACTTAGCACTACATAAAGTGGTTTACATGTACTATCCTACTTAGTCCGTGAAAATCCGTAATATGATTTTTCTTTTCCGGATGGGAAAAGGACATGGAGTGGAAATGCACTTTGTCAAAAGGCACACCACAAAGAAGAGATGAAGCCGGAACTTGTATTTGGGTTCTGGGTTTCTCTGACTGCCAAGCCAGTCTGTCTAATGACAGTGGTAGGCTGGCTTTCCAAGTAAAGACAGGACCAGGTGGCTCAGTTGGCTATACTGCGGGGGACATAAACAGGATTAGCAGAGGACAAGGTAAGAAGGTTGAGTAAATCGGATCCCTGTAGTCCCTGGATGATGGACTCTTTCCTATGGGACGAGGGGAAACAAAGTGACATAATGAGAGTTGGATTTTGGGGAGTCTATTGTAATAAGGTATTGAAGGGCAAGCAAAGGCCAAGCCATCTGGGGCTCATATGGTCCTTCGAATATGAGGTAACGGGTTCAATAATGAAAACTAACATTGATCAAGCATCTACTCTGTGCCAGGCACTATTCTAAGCACTTTACAGTATGTAAGCGTTATGCCATTTGATCCCCTTCAAAATTCTGCAAGGTGCAGGTAGTTTTTAACATCCTCGTGTTACTGATGGCAAAATGAGAGAAGCAAGTTTTTTCGGTAACTTTCTCATGGTCATGGAGTTGGTGGCAGAGGCACTGTGAACTCCAGAATCGGTGATTTAATCTTAAGTAAAGATCTTTAAAAATGTCATTTTAACTTAAAGTATTGTTCATTTTTGTGTTTAGAACCCTTTTATCAAAGAATGCCATTTTACAAAGGATCCAGGAGGATAGTTTTCGCAGATTTGAGAACCTATCTTAAAGCAAAATCATTTACATCCTTTGGTTATTGGCACAAAAACAGATCAATACAGCAGACTGAAAAAATTTAAAAATGTAGCACATAAGTGCCTCATAATAAAGTGTTGGGAAGAATTTAAAAAATGAGAATAACTGGATAATACTGAGGAAATGATCAGGTTAGATTCATACCTGGTGTGGGGTGCTAAAATAACCTCTACATGGATTTAGGGGTTAAATACAAAAAATGACAGTAAAACCAGCAGGAGATGGAATAGAATATCAGATTTGGGAAAAACAGTAACAGCCTTGAAGCAGGGGAATAAATCATGAAGGAAAAAGATTGATAGATTTCAATACATAAAAAACTTCTGTTCAATGAAAATGGCAAGACTTAAAGGACATTATATTGAGGGCAATATTTGCATTCCATCTTACAAGGACAGCTTTAAAACCCAAAGCATGTTACCCTTATTCAAATGTATAAGGGAGACATCAGATCTCAAAATATAAATACTTAAAATAGGAATAAATGAATACACTGCAACAATCAGTAAAGAGAAATTGTTCAGCCTACCAGCAGTTAATAAATGTGTAAAATAAGACAAACTCGAGATAGGATTTTTACCTTTCTAAACTCCTGTACCCCCATCCCTACAACACCCAATGTTGTCAGATTGAACCTTGTGTACTCATTCCTTATTACTGGCATTATAAACGTATACAGACTTCTTAAAAATTAGTAATACAAATCTAATCGGGCTCAAAGTCACATGAGCTTTTTCATGGCAATTACATTCTAAGCGCTTTATCTTCTGGAAAAATGGCAAAAGTAGATGTGAGGAAAAATGTTCGTTTACAATGACACAATCCTGGAAATCTAAATGCCCCACATCATGAGAATTATAAATGAGAGGGACTATTTATACAGGCAAGACATTTGAAGATTTTCAGGAGTTTAGTCCAAATGGAGGAGAGAGACTGTGAAGTAGCTTGAGGGGGGAAAATATTAAGGAAAAATTACGTCATTTCTTTCATTGAAGCCTGGACAAGTTTATCAATTGACGGGAACAAGGTAATAAGAATGACATTTTGAGAAGGAGAGGAAGAGAGAAAAGAGGAAGAGAAGGAAGAGTGTTGAGACTGCAGATGGAATGACCTCCCAGCCAGAAGCCTCGAGGAGGAACGTGGGAAAGTTTGCTTTGGAGACGGGACATGAATTCCTCTGAGGTAAAGATGAAGGAAACAGATTCGAAGCGAAGAGAAGGAATAATCTGATCCTGAGAATTTGACTTAAGTGAGTGTCCCTTGGTGTGGCAGAATCGGATGCCCCTACCACCTGAGATGCTGTAATGCTCTAACATTTTCATGGCATTTGTTCAGTCTGCGTTTAGTGTCATTTTCCAACTATGCAGGAAACATGAGCAAAAAGTGCCACCAGGGGGCAGGCTGGGCACTGGCAAAAGAACTTCAAAGACCCCCATGGAAAGTCTTTTTTGTTTTCCTTTTGGCCCAGGGTCTGTTCTTTGTTTTCGCAACAATAAAGACTGCATCAGGTCCAGGGCAGTTTCCTTAATAGTTGTGTTGTGGGTATGGATTTTGCTCCATAAACCCAAGTGCGTAAGAAATGTCACAATACTGTATTTTCTCTAAGTGCAACTGCAAGCCACCATCCTATGAGGCCAGGTTGAAAGTCATTATTACAGCTCCCACAGCCCCAAAGGATTCTGTAGAGGTAATGAGGATCTTACTCAGTGCTTACGTTTAGGTTATTGGTTCATCTTTATTACCGGTGAAATACTTATGACCTGAACCAACATGTCTTGGTATACTGACAGTGCTGTATCCTTATCTGTTAGGATATGGGCAAAAGTTTCAATGTCTGGAGCACACACCTAGATACCACCTTAGGTTATGCAAAGCAGGGAAGCTGAGGATGATTTCTATCTGTAGAAATTGTCTCCGGCACCCTCTAGCTTGAGGGAAATTTCTCCTGCTTCCCCCTGTGCCTGCCTCTTTGCCTCCTTTATGGTCTCATCGTGGGCCAGCTTAGGCTATTAGAAAATCTAGGAAGATGGACTTTTTCACACACAAACCTCAGGAGAGGCATGAAGCCCAGAGGTCCCGTCTAGTTATTTGAATCGGGAAAGGAGAAAACACAAGAACAATGCACCCACACCCATACGTCTAAACTATGTTGCCATATTTGCCACAAGGTTATAGACCTAAAAATATCCACTGGACAGGTCTGACAGTGTGAGACAGTTTTCTTGTAGATGAGAGCTCAAGGATCCTTCAGTCGAGGGTGGGCCAACCCCAGAATTGCTGCCATGGAGGAGCAAAGATGAAGGGGCAAACTCTCAAGGAGCTTCTAGTGAGAGACACACACACACACGCGTGTGTGCACAATCAAGGACTGATGAATTTAGGTAAGAATTTCAAGCTAAAGCCTGAAAGCCAGATCCATGTTAGACATTTTTAAATCACTTGCCAATATTGAAAACATTAAAAACAAAGTTAGTGTAAGCATCTGTATATTATCTAACTTCTCAAAAAATAAGACCTGGCAACCCCGACGTGCATGCCTGCACGGCAGTCATCATTAGGAGCTGAGCAGAGGCCCCTTTAGCCAGGGCCAATACACTTCAGTTTATCACAGTCCCCATCACTCCTTACTGTGTTATGCCCAGGCTCCTCTCATTTATGCTACCTGTCTAGCTTCAATACGTATTTGGGTTTTCAACTCGACTGAGTTAACCAAGTAAAATCATACAGACATGGTGTTAAGTGGCCCATAAGCATTAATTAAGCTTCCGCCTTTCCTCGATATATTCACCCTGATATATTTGGAAATTCAGAATGATTTCAGTTAGACCTTACATGAACAAGACACTAAAGCAGCAGACGTCAGTGACAGACTCTGCTCATGTGCAAATGTTACACACAAGGCCAGTGGCACTCCGGTACAGAGGAGACTATACTCATGCCTCGTACATGTGTGCAGAACAATACACCCAATGTACAAAAAGATGTTCAGGAAATACGGCTTTCACTGGGTTCCTTAACCTAATTTTCAATGACGGTCATCGAGGGTTCCCAGTGGATCAGTCGGTCACAAGCGAACGAATGTTTGCTGTTGTGAGCTGCAGGTGTCCACTCCCATGGAAATACCTCAACCAGTGTCATCCTGACCTCAGGCCCATGACCTCAGCCTTAGCTTGCAGAAAGGCCAGCTTCATTCTCCTCTATTTTAATTTTCAACAGATAGGCCAAACTGGGAACTTGAGCCACAATAAATTTAAACAGTCCAACAAACAAGAGAGGGGAGACTGTTAAACTCAGGAAAATTGAGGACATCTGTACTTGTCTGGCTTTTGGAGAGTCAAGTTATCCATAAAATACTTATATTTTGTAGTCTTTAAACATTTTCATAGATATATTGAATAAGCAAAGTAATAGTTTGTGTTGAAAGATACTATTAAATACAAAGAACTCACCATGAACTTCCTCTTGAATATGTGCATCCAACAGGAATTGTATTGGAAATTTTTGTTGCAATCTTATAAATCCAGTGGAGTATAGTTAGAAAAACAACAATTAACTGGGAAAGACATGAGCTTAAAAGTAAGAAAAGCACTGAGTATTCCCTGCCCTTCAGCTGAAGGAACACTCCAGCTTCTTCAGCCGATTGCTCAGGCCGGCCATATACTTACATCAGAAGTACCAAGTGGCTCCTTGACCCTGAGTGGCAGAATGGCATAAGAACAAAACTGGTTACCACTAGAATGCACGACAAATTGTCCATAATGTCTACATGACAGAATACTTAAGATTTTAGGTTTTAATAGTTTGGGGAGAAGAGCATATGATATCTACAAAATGTAGGAAATTTATTAGCTAAGCATTCTGGAAATCTACATCCCAGTCACTATCCAAATAAGGGGAGCCTTAGTCACATTTAGAGCTACTTTCTTTAAAGGGCACTTCTATATTAGACTCTCCTTAAACATAAATTTTGAAGTACAGCTTGAAAGTGAGTGATACCTACTAGGAAATGGGATTTTTGAAGGATATACTATAAATTCTATAGCACAAGTTTTAAAAACCTCATCTTGAACATTTTTTAAACTGCTGCACCTTTAAAGACACAGGCGCTTTTCATTTACAACCGAAAAATGAGTGAGTGAATATACTAACGTTACAGATAATGACTAAAGAAAATCAATTCTGAAATACACTGAAGCTTTCCTTGTTATGAACTCATGCACATGTGTGGATGTGCATACGCACATCCCGAGTCCTGAGAGATCAGAAGACATTATACACAGAATTGCTGTTAGAGTGGCTGGAAATGAGTCCAGATATTAGACACGCAAAAAGACATTCAGGAAATAAATGCAGCCAGGAGAGACACTGAACCCCTCCCTAAAATCCAGAGCAGCAGCCTTTGCGGATGTCTTTCCCGTGAGGCTTCCACGGAAGCACGTCACCCTACCCAGTTTATGCAGTCTCATCTTCAAGTGCCGTCAATCAGAAACCTACCAGGGAGAATACTAAATGTTTGCTAAAGATACTTGGAATACCAAGTTCTGTCACCAAACAATAAAACAACCAACCCATCAAGTAGATTTAAAAAGATTTATTCCCCCTCTACTGTTGAGGAGAAAGGCGCTTGTTATAAATAACATTAGTCACAAATCTGCAGGTCAGCAAATGAAAAAAAAAGTCAAAACCATGAATACAAAAAGGCAGCTTGTTAATTTTAAGAACGTAAATATTTTTGGCATAATGTAGAACTTATGAAATATTGACAAAAGAGGAAATCTACATGAGAATACTGAGTAATGATCGAGCAAAACAGGTGGAATTCTCAATTACATTCTCTGGGTCTACCATCTCCCGTCTTTGCATTCTGTCCTCAACTTCCTCATCAATATCTGGTCACAGAGGCAGCTTCAGAAGGAACACACACTTATTTCAGGAAGCTGCTTTAGAAAGCAACGTACAACTCTACCACAATGCCGGAAGCTTTGAGACATCTGGGAAGCCCCCTGAAGATCACTAGGACCACCACTCAACTTAAAACCAGCGCAGATACTGTATTTCAGCAAGGGGGGAGAGATAGGAAGGGATGGCGTTAGACACGGTACCTGGGAACACGTCATGAGAGAAAGCAGTTTGTGAACTCGTTGAATATTGTATAATCATGATCCCTAAAGAATGCTACAAGAAAATATTAAAACATACTTTAATATTTAAAAAACTTCGTGTGTTAAATGTATATTTCTAAAGTAATATGTGTAGATAGTTTTAAAATGGTGAAAACATACTACATTGGGATGAATGTTTAATTTTTCTGGGAACAGAAGTTAACTCCCTTGGGTATACATGGTTGAAATCTGGATAATTTTGTCTAGATAAAGCACTCAAGGAAACCTATAGCTTTCAGATCAATGCTCCACTAAGATATTTTAATATTTTGTTATTTTTACAAGCATACACTGATCATAGAAAATTTTCAAATTGCAGAGACATATAAGAAAACACAGCTTTAGAAATATGTTGGCACCTCATGCACGCTTTAAGCACACATGGTATTTGATATGTACTTAAGTGTATATAAGCACAAAACTTCAATATTATACTACAGTGGCTGTGTTAAACCCCTTTTTAATATGAATTACTTTGGAACACAATTTTGTCTGTATACTAATTTGTTTATAAGTTATGCACTAAAATTTAACCAGTTCTCTATAGTTGAACATTTTGTTTCTTCTAAAATGTTTGCTGTTTTAAAATAATGCCTATAAATGTCTTGTAGCTTTTTCCTCCCATATTTTTATAACTTCATTTTTCATTCAATTTTTCTAAAATTTAAGATATTTGATGTTTTATAAAGTTGGTCTTCAGAAAAATGGTACAAAACTTGTGTACCCATGAGCGGCTTACAGGAATCTTCTGACACTTGCCACCAGGGGGCATAAACATTAAACACTACAGTGATTTGTCAATTTGATTAGTGGAAGGTATCCATTACCCAGTTTCCAACGTGTTTCCTAACTCCTCAGGCCCAAATGACTCAGTACAGGGGTCTCAGTACAGAAAGTCACAATGGATTGAGTTTGAAAAGTGTCTTAGGATCAGACAAGGAGGGCTTTGGATGCCCAAGAGAAAAGATTGGATTGGTTAAATACGGTAGGATTAGATTTTATGCTGTGGGACAGTACTCAAGGAAATGGTACTACATTCCTAGAGAGTATCTTGGAAATGTGGGCAAATGCTTTTGGATTTTCATGATTCTGAGGGGGTTGCTACTGGTGTTCAGTAGTAGGTGGAGACCAGAGGTGTCAGCTGCCCTGCACTGTGTACAGCAATCTTGAGTGACATTGAACCGGCCCATGTTTTACACAACTTTCAAATGTCCTAGTGGAAATGCATGAAGTAAAAAGCCTCATTAGAATTATTCAAGCCCAGAATCTGTTTTACATACCAATGCCAAATATTTTGTGACCATTAGTAGTTTTCTATGTAAAGCAAGGGAGAAATGGTTTCCTCAGTTTTTGAAGTTCATTTTTGAAAAGTGTATCATTAATACCACACTGTTGCTGTTATTTTCATCACCAACATCACTTAAAATAGTCCACGTTCGTAAATGACTTAGATTCACTGTTTCCAAGAGTATATGCGAGAATCTCACTTCCTCATGTCTTCCAATATTATCATGCTCAAGCATTTATATAATGAAATTTTTATTAAAAACTGATTTCTTTTTTACTGTATAGGAGTCTTATGTTGCCTCTTAAACTGTAGGGAGGTCATTTATTCCATGGGTTTCATTTTTGAAGAGTAAAGAGTACCTTATTCTCTTAAATATATTTGCTGTAAATAGTAGTCATTGACTTGGACAGGGTTGAATACTGTTGCTATATGGGACTAGGGGACAGGAAGCAAGTCAGACTTCCAGCAGAAGAGTGACATGATGAAGCAGAGATAGAGGTAAAGAAGGGCGGGCAGTAAAGAAAATGAAAAGGAGATGGCAGGAGGGAGAGAGATAAATACAGTATAGGTAGGGAAGTAACGAAGACCTAAGCTAAGATACCATAATAAAAGAGCATTTTACAGAGGGCATCTTAAAAGAAGTCATTGGAACTAGGTGATAGAGTATCAGAGTTGTCATTGTATTGTTAGGCCATAGAGTGATTGCGTTCTCAAATTGTGCACCTATGTGAGACTTACTTGCAAGCACACAGTATGCTTATACCCTCCAACTCTCCAGTTTCATTACCAAATAATCCCTCTCCCCTTCTGCCAAAGGAAAGATTTAATACACCAACGATTCTGAAATCTGACAGCTCAACCTGACGTTAGTCTGAATCAGAGGGGCATAGCCTTATTTGTGATTCTCGATCCAAGATAAAGCCTGAAATAAATTTCAAGTGTGTTTTAAGTATGCTACAGGTTATAAATCATATACTTGCATTCTCATTCTACAGTAAGCATAAAACCACACAACTATGGATATGTTTCCCTTCCCCCTTGCCAAATTCATGCACACACCCCAACTTGCACAAAGAATTACAGAAAATTAAACTCGGGACCCATGATAATTTATCTGCAAAAAACATTTTTTCTATTCAGTTGCACCTATAACAAGTTGTGTGTTACTAGATCGGGCAAGGAGAAACCATGGTTGTAAATGGGAAAAAAGCATTTCCAAAATTAAGGGATGGAGAGTCATGGATATTTGCCATAAGATAATCCATGTTGGCAAATATTGGGGATAAAAGAATGTTCCAACTCATGTTTAACTCCCAATTAAGATAAAAAGTGCATTATGAGCCAGGTGTGGTGGCTCACACCTATAATCCCAGCACTTTGGGAGGCCGAGGTGGGCTGATCACCTGAGGTCAGGAGTTCAAGACCAGCCTGGCCAACATGGTAAAACCCTGTCTCTACAAAAATACAAGAAATCAGCCAGGCATGATGGTGGGTGCCTGTAGCCCTAGCTACTTGGGAGGCTGAGGTGGGAGAATGACTTGAACCCAGGAGGTAGAGGTTGCAGGGAGCTGAGATCTTGCCATTGCACTCCAGCCTGGATGACAGTGAAACTATCTCAAAGTATTCTGCATTACTGAGATTAGCTTATACATTTTCTAAAAATAGTAAATGAGAGTAAAAAGTCCCCAGACATAGTGAGTCTATCTAGTTCTTCTAATCCCTGTCAGTGCAACAGTACTGAGTAAAACACAAATATCACATTCTTTGTTTTTCTTAATCAAAAACTAATTTCTAGCTTAGTGAAGAAAAATGGTGACCATATCTTGAGATTTCTCTACCCCACCAAAAAAGTCAGCCACATTCCATCAAATTGAAAAGTGTTCCTCTAAACCTCACCACTAAATTCTTATTGTCCAGTTCCTGTTTCTTTTTATGAGTTACTTTAACACCTGAAATGCTTTAAGCACTTTGCTCTTTGCGTGTGACCAAAATACAAGACGAATCCCAAAGTCTATGCGAACTGCCTGAAATGGGTAAGGGTACTGATAACACCATCCATCTCTCTCCCCCATCTCTGCTACCTGATAAGGTTTGATAAGAGGTAGAATACTTCTACATTGGTCACCTATTATGTTACAGGTTAGGAGATTTGAGCCATAAACAAGATGACCTGAAGCTAAAAGGACATGCTGCCAAGTGAGGCAATCGGTGACCATGACTTAAAGGCTATGCTCTGTCCTCTTCCCTCTAATGAGGCTGGGGCAAAAATCTCAAGTTCTTTGCTACGGAAAATAAGGCTCCCTTTGCCTTCCTCTGCCTGTTGCTCTTACCTCCCAGCACTGCGTCTTTGCACCCCCCTGTCTTTATATCACTTATCTCTTGAGCCTCTGAGTCCTTATGCTGTGATTCTTCCTGGAATCCACTTTACAATTGTCCCCTGACATCTGCTTATTCCAAACTCAGCTCTAGTATCACACATTGGAGTAGATAACCCTATGCTCATTGCAGTTAATCTCTTTCAGGCACTTACTGCTTACCTTGTGATTGTCTCTTTACTCATTCTCTGGGAACATTGAGCTCCTCAAGGGCAAAAATACGTCCTTTAGATGTTTGTATTTCTAACGCAGCATAGTACAGTGGACCCTCAGCAAATGTTTGTGGCTTGCCTGAATAGGGAGGTGGTTTTGTTTTTTGTTTTGTTTTGTTTTTCTTTTAAACTGCAAGTAGAAAGGCTATGGAACACAAAAATCACTTAAAAAATAGTTTTCCCCCTGAGGGTAGAGAGGGGTTTGCAAGTCAGAGCTTTTACTAACCAGGGTCATAACCACTCAAGGGATAGGGAATTGCCTGATTTTGATGGTGCCAACCCATGAGAACTTGCACCCCACATGTCATGGCCATATAATCCCCAGCAGAATTCCTGTGGGTTCATTAATATACATTAGGTTCCTACAGCCGGAAAGTGAGATCAAGTAGTGTTACTCGTGAGACTCCATAGTTCTTGGAAATCTGGATTTAGAGGCAAGATTATAACTGGCAGGGCCATACTAGGCAAGTTGTAGTGAGACACAAGCAGTCCCTGGAGCCTGGGGGCTTTCCTCACCCTGTATCATCAGTTCCAACAGCTGTGTGTGAAGACACTTCCAAGCACATTTTGTTCGATGATCAGCTGCAAACCCATTGCTAGCATCTCTTTCATGTAATCTCCCTGGGTGTAAGACAATAGGCCTTTTGCAGTGAAGACAGAAGGTCTCACGCTCACAAAGGGTATCGGATTTAGACTTTAACGTTATTTCCAAGTAAAGTGATACAACAGTCACAGATGCAGTAGCAGAGTTGAAATGAGTAGTCATCACACAACTTTAACTTTGATCAGATGGCAATTCCTGAAGTGCACCATGAACCAGAACTTCTAACAAACTCTATAATCTTACACACTGAAAACAATTGTTTGTCAACCATGTTAATTTGTTAAATATAAACAATGTCTACAACTGTTTGGCCTGTCGTTACTTTTTAATGAACTAGAAGACCCTTCTCTAGATAAGGCCTAGCGAGCCCAGAGTTATTTACAGGATCAACAGCTGATGTGCACTGAATCAAATTCATCAAATAGAAAAATGCCATTTACTTACCAAATTAAGTTTTGCCCAGAACTCGGGTCCTTCTTCCATCTCTCTGAGGCTTGGTGGAATGTACCAAAAGCAAACGTTGGCATATTCAGGCTAGAATTAGACAAATTTTAAAACTGTTTTATCCTAAGATTTATCTTTGAATGCAATTAAATACTTCTAAAATTCTTAGCTTGTATCTTTGAGTTACCATGTGTGTAAAACTAACAAATCAGAATCTTAGAGTATAACAATCCCTTCTGCCTTACTTCTGATAACATCCTATTGAAAACTTTTCTTCTGCATAGTGTGCACCTAGAGGGTTCTTATATCTTGAAAAAAAAAATGCAAAGATCAGGAAAAAGTTTGAAGCGGACTCAACCCAGCTCTGATCACCAGTCAGTGCTTGCCTTACACACATGCTCAGAGGTCTGATCCTCTCTCCAACATTGATCCTTAAGTTATTTGCTACAGCACCATAGGCTGCCAATAATTACTTCTTGAGGCAGCCAAAAGTGGCCCCTAGACCTGACAATTGCAAAAGCCCTGATTACCTGTGACTTGATAGCAGCGTGACATGCTGGGTTTCACTACCCAGCACTATGACCCTAGCCAACACTGCTTCTGGAGGCAGAGCATCACTTTGACTTTTGGCTCTCAAATATCAGTAAAAGTGAATTGGCTAGGAGACCTATTCAAAATGTAGATTTTGAGTTTGTGTTGAGAACGTCCAGTGTCTGATTAAGTCCATCCCTAGAGAAAGTTAGAGTTGGCGTTTTAGGAAGTATGTCAAGTGATTCTGAAGTGGAAAGTGTATGTTCTATGAGAAACTACCATCTACACTGAGACCATAACGCAGTCATCTTGCCTGTCAATCTGTTTTTCTATCAGACATGATTTGCTTAAACATGGCATCACATTCTAACAGGCCTTAGCCCAGCCTTTGTCACACAGACAAGGCTTTGTCCTCACTGGACAAAAAGTGCTATGACCAACAGGCTTGTACTCAGTGACTAGGAGATTTGGGACATTATGTTGGAAGTTCACAAATTAGACATAGAATTGTATTCAGGACAAACTGAGTCATACCCACCTTCCTCATTTGACACATCACACTGACGGTATTTGAACTGATACTCAATTTCTGTTGTAAGCAGTTTGTAATAATGTTTTAACAGTTCTCAACCGTCAGATTTAGGCTCCAGTATATAAAGTTTCAAAGTATTTCATAAAGAGGAAAGACCTATGTTATATCTTAAAATCAAAACTGGTGATGGAGCTGTGATTTTAGTGCTTCTTAAATCATAAATGAGTGCCCAGAAACATTTCCAGTTCAATGAGATAAGTTCTTGATCTTATGCTTTCATCTCTGAAATCATCTCTGGAATTAACATTCTTACCGGAATTGACAAAGAGCTACAAACCTTCAAGAGTAGTTAAATACTATCATTCAACTCAATTTCCGCAAACATGAGATGACGATCCTTCTTACAAATCTACACAATTTATACTTGGGTTTGATTTATTGAAAGTAATGGCAAAAACTGCAATTACTTTTGCACCAGCCTAATTGATTTGATTTCTCTAGGATCAACTGTACTGAACTTGAAAATTCTTTGACCATTTAATGTGAACACTTTCCAAATGAAGGAACTATATGTGACTAGAAAGTAGAAGAAAAATACAGTAATATCTCACTAGATTGTGTTATGTCGGTTATCGATTTATTGCCTCTCAGCTACAAATCTACCGGTTTTGGGGTGTCCTAAAATAATGTGGGTGGACTCTGCTGATATTTCTCCCTTCCCATCTGGTCCAATTTCAGACTCGGTCGGCGGAAGGTGCTGGAGGGACAGTGGAGGAGGGAATGTCTGTCTGGGGTGGTATGCCTGTCTCATGGGTTTCCCACTATCTTCAGCACTGGTGAAAAGAAACGTGCAGACCCCTACCTGCCGACCCCAGCGGCTTCCGGCAGCACACCTCTTTCAGATGACATCACAGTTGACAGGCGGCAAGTGGAGGTCCCATAAATGGCTTTTCCTGGCATATTACGCTCAGATAGTTTCATAGAAGAGAGATGCTAGCTAGGCACCCTGCGTTGGATGACTTCTCTGGCACTCCTGGCTAGCTTGCAGTGATTTCCAAGTTGTGGCCTGCCCCTGTGGTTGGCTTCCCTCAGCTCAGCACTCCAGACTAGATTTCTGGTGAGTACCGCCGATACCACACCTCGGTATACTTCTCTGCTATTCTATGAGCCAAGGTTATACCCTGAAGAGGTCTAGACCTCAGTCTTGGGAAGGGATGGCTTCTTCCTTGGGCGTTCTATTTCAGTTTCAGGAGTGGCGGCTGCTCTATCTGCTGCTGCTGTGTGTATTTTTAGGGGTTTCACTCTCTCCTATGAGGCAATCCTGCAGTACTTCAATCCCTTGTTAATAAATCTTGATATTACACTTTCCCACTTTACCATGCAGTCCTTGTCTTCTGAATGGACTCCTAACATAGCACCAAATTTGTTATTCCCTTTCATTTGCATAGAAACATAAGAGTTGATGATGTTTTATCTGCTGTTTTAGGCTCTATTTTATAAGTGAGGACTTAGACCTAGGTCTGTGATTTCTTTTGCCCAAACACTTTAGAAAGGAATGGCTTCAGTGCTACAACATTTGAAGGCTTATAAAGCCCTTCTGACGCTTCATTTCAGTGGAAGAAATTAGATGCTTCATTTGGAATATCTTCACTTTGGTCACTTCCAAAATTAAGAGTTGAAAAAAGTATGTTTTTGAATTTTCACAAATATGTTTCCTGTCTCTTTGCCTCTATAGCTTGTATTTTACATAATTTTTTCAAGAGAATTCAAACTACTAATGAGTATTTTTGGAGAAAACTGTTTATACGCCACTTAATTTTAATTGCCTACATATATGAAAGTCTGACTTCTTGGATATCCTGAGAACATATTTAGTCGATGTACTCTAAAGTCTATAAAACGAGGAAGGCATTACAGGAGTCCAAGTGTCTAGTGAAGGGTAGAAAACCTCTGTAGCAGCAAATGCATGGTCATAATCTTTAAAAATTCAAGACAAACTGGTTTTCAAACAAAAGATACAATTCTAAAGTTCTTTGTTTCAGGAAAAATAAGCAAATTGAGACTATTTGGGAAAGAAATGAGTGGTCACTAAAAGCAGCTCACGTTGTCTAAAACTGAGTCATATCAAATTTCTTTTGCTTATGTCATTAGATCAGAGTAATAGTAACAAAGCTAGCGCTAAGCATTTTAATATAAATCCAGAGTCCAGCACAGTTAAACAATCATGCAAATACAGACTGAAGGAAAAGCTGGCATGGTGAATTTTAACTGACTTCAGGCTTATAGGTTTTAAACATAAGATTAGACTACTGAAAAATTTCAAAGGCGGCACTGGGTGGCACAAAAAGCCTAAGAGTGGGAGTCACAAGGATGTGGCTTTGAATTTCAACTTCATCAGATCTTTGATGGGACGAGTATCAAACTTTCTCAGTTTCTTCTTCCTAAACTATAAGATGTAGATGACGTTGCCCCACAGGGTTGGTTTGACGATGAAAAAGAAAATGTATTTTCAAAATTTAATGTGTCTGGCACACAGCAAGCACTGTAGTGGGGTAGTGAATATTATTTGGAGCTGTATTGGTAGCAAGAGATGTCTTTTAAAGTGGATGAGTAGCCCCATTAAAATGTATACCAGTGAGGTATATCACTGTTAATTTTTTGGTATTATATATAAAGGGAAACATTAAGAAATGTCCAAAGGGGCGGGGCAACATGCTGTTCAACTTAAGCAAAGCTTTGTGTTTATAGATATTGGACTAGGTATTGGGATAAGAAAATGACTAACACTTCTGAACTTGGAATAAATAGAGGAGTAGGGTGTACTGAAGAGAGGTGAAGCTAGCAATGAAGATGAGTCTCATGAACTTGTTGCATGCCAGGCGTCAAAGTGTAGGCTTGATTCTAGAGGAACATGGAGTCACTGGAGTTTTCACTACTCGATTTCATTTTCGAAAAGCTACTCTAGCAGCACTGTGGAGGATACACTGGAGGGATCCAAGACTTAGAAGTAGGACACAAGTTAGGAGACAGTACCGATAACAGTACCAACCTGAAGAAGAGATCTTGAATTAAGGCAGTGGATTGGGGAGTAGAGAAGACTAAGCAATCAAGATACGTTTGAGGGAGAGGAAAGGAAGAGACAGTAAAACAATGTCAGGACTTTTGCTTGGGGGGACCATAGTTCTAATGATCAAAAGAAAGTAGAAATTTGGTAAGGAAAAATGCTACACTCCAGTTTTAGAAATGTTGAATTTGAGGTGTCTGTGGAGTCCAGGTGAAAATTTCAGGATACATCTATATACAAAGGCCTAGAGTTAAGGAGCGAAGTCAAGGATGAAGACATATAAAGAGGCGATTGGTAACAAAGCTCTGGATGTGAAGACTTCTCAGGGAGACTAAGTGGACAAAATGCCAAAGACAGTGTACAATATTTAAAGGGGTGCCCTGATGAAAAGACCGTTACGTGGAGACTGAAAAGAACAAATCTCATGGAAAGAGAAACCTGGAAAGGAAATCGGACAGGAGAGACTATTGAGAGATATGGAGTGTGTGGATAACATACAGTGCTACAGAAATTGAGCAAGATGAAGATTAATGTGCATTGGATTTAGCAATTAGGAGGGAGTTGTGATCTGATAAAACTATAACAATGTAAGAAAAATCACAATGTGCTTGATACATATTTAACAAGTTTCACTATTAGAACACGAATAATTAGAGCTATCTGGAAAAAGAATGAAATAGTGAATTCTCTGCAAATAGGAAGTTGTCAAGTAGAGGTTGACCACCTGTTAAGATGACTTCCTGCCCAATGCAGGAAACCTGACTAATATGTTCTTGAAGATCTTCTCTAACTGGGTTTATGGAACAATAACTCCTAGCGTAGACCTTGAGAAAAGAAAAAATGAATAATTAGGATTCTCCCAAGAGATAAAAATACGTGAATGATAGTATAAGAATGAATATACCTCTAGGAAAACATCTATTAGAGCTTAGAATTCAACACAGAAAAAGATGATTTATACAGATTCATTTGAAATAATAACTTTCAATCATCAAGAAGATAAGTATTTTTGCTCTTTTCAGGAAAAATTCAAGTACTGTGTACTCTTATGTTCATTTACAATTTCCAGTGTTCCACTTTCTCCTTACTGTTAGACAACAGTGACACATATACTCTCAAATATACACACATGTACATAGACATATGCATGTGTATATATTAGCAAAAAGACTATCAACTTAATACTTGTGAAATTCAAGGCCTAATTCCGCTTCATTTCTTGATGTAATGAAAAGAGACAAATGCAGATCACATACAAAAATCTTGACAGCAGGAATTCTGAAAGACCATTTAGGAAGCCACTTTCACTGCTTGTGGGTCAGCTGGCTCCCACAGATGAAAAATCCAGGGGCAGAAGGCTGACTAATAAATCCCACCTTAGCTTTCACTGCAAGGATGTAAGTATAATTTCCTAATGATGACGGTAAGTGGTTCTTTTCTAAGCCTTTAGGAAGAATATGTAAACAACTTCTTAATCAACACATCTTTTTTCTTAGCAATTTCTCTGAGCTCTATCAAAAAGAAAGTGCAGTTCCAAGGTGTACAGGACTTCTCATAAGCACTATAGCTCCCATCACCAGAGAAAATAACACAACTCAAATTTGAGGAAATAGGAAATTCAAACCCAAAAAACATGATCAAACTCAATTCAAGTCAAATATGTAACATGCTTAGGTATGCACCTCTAAGAACTTTAGAAATTTTCTTATAGTTATAATGCCATTATCATGCCTCACAAAATTGACAATTCCTTGACATCATCTAATAGCCAGTTCATATTCAAAATTCAACTACTACTAGAATTACTTTTTACAGTTGGCTTGTTCAAACTGGGATTCCAACAAGGTCTATAATGCTATATTTGGTTATGACTCTTTGCTCTCTTTGAACCTAAAGAGATCCCTACTCCCTCCTTTTTCTCCTTACGGCACTGGCCTGTGGAAGAAACCAAGTGGTTTGTTCGGTAGAACTTCTCACACTCTAAATTTATTCTTTATAGTACTATCAGAAAGTTGTTTAATTATGAATTATCTTGGTATGCATGTAAGATCTTCCGTATGTCTAGCTTTCTGGAACTTTCTAATCTGATGCCTCCTTTGTAGATAGTGGTGGAATCCATGGTCTAGATTCTCTAGAAAGTATTTCTCAATCTTCCCTAAGGACTGTCATATTTCACCTTGGCTACTAAAAAGTTTCCCAGTTTGTCTTGTTTTCTCATCCTCTTTACCACCACTTTTGCCACATTCCTCTTATGACATCAAGCATAGTCTTTTGAAATGCAGGTGAGACCCCTGTCTTCTTAAATCACCTCCAATGACTACATTTGGAATAAATGCTAATGGTCTTACCTTGACATACCTGGCCACCACCTGGTCTGGTCTCTGCCCACCTCTCCAATCTGATCACCTGCTGCACACTCCTTTGTTTAATACAACCTTTTTCAGCTACTCAAACACATAGAACTCTTTTCAGCTTTAAGCCTTGCAGTTGTTGACTAATTCTCAAATATCTACATGGCTTGCTGTTTATCTTTATTCAGGTCTCAGCTCAAAGATAACCTTAAAATCCCCTACCCAGATTACCCAAACCAAATAAGCAATCATCCCATGTCAGCATTTTATCCTTTTCCCCACAATAGAGTACTTGCCATGTCTATAACCCTACCTAATTAGCTATTTGTATACTAGATTATCTCTCATCAACATGTTTTATTTTCTTGAGACTTCTCACTACCTGATTTTTTTAAATTTGCTTATTTAGTACCTTTCACTTTCCATTCGAATGTAAGCATCATGAAATCGGGGACCTTTCCTGTTTTCTATCTCCTCTGCCTAGAACCATGCATGGCACATAGTAACTGTTTAATGCGTCTTATTTAATACCAAAAATTAGCTAGATTTTTATTTTTTTGAGACCGTGTTTCACTCATTGCCCAGGCTGGAGTGCGATGGCACAATCTTGGCTCGCTGCAACCTCTGCCTCCCCAGTTCAAGCTAATATCCTGCCTCCAGGCTCCTGAGTAGCTGGGATTACAAGCATGTGCCACCACACCCAGTTAATTTTTATATTTTTAGTAGAGGGGGTTTCACCATGTTGGTTAGGCTGGTTAGATTTCTTACGTTTAATACAGGCTCCTAGATGTAATCTCTAGTTTATTTTTATATTCAGTTAAAAATTGCTATAATACATAAACTATAGCAAAATCTAAGATAACCTTGCAATTTATTTTTTAAAAACCAGAATTGCACGTTACATATCTTTATATTCTAAACATTTTAGAAAAAAAATCTCTGTAACCACTTCATTTCTTACACATAATAATCCAACATCAACAAAACTTATTTTCCCATTGCTACAAAGCTAATATGCTCTCATTTTATAAAGAGAAAACTATATGCAGTATTGTACATTCACTTAATTGATTTTCACATGCAGGCAACCACTACATCACAGATGAACATTTGCAGTACAATCGTTATGCAATTTATATATCAAGATAGAGGTCATAATTTACTCAATATTATCCTTGGTAATTATTGAGCATTTTAATTTTCAATACTTAAAGGCAAGTATATTCTGAATCCAGCAAAGGAAAAGTACTCGCTAATAGAGTAAATTAACATAATGGACTCTATGAATTAAGTTAATGACTTGTTTTTAAGTCTACAACACAAAAACCAATGAAATATAATGAAAATTACCACCTTCATCACCGTTAACTGACAAAATCACAAGCAGTTATGCAATCACTTACTTCCATCAGTAACTTGAATCCTTCTCTCTTCTTGATTTCATCTACTAGGTACCTAAAATCAAAAGTCACAATATTTATAATCTGCAACGTAAAAATGTCATGAACATGACTGATGTATGACAAAACTGATTCAGAGACAGGGCCTTGGATATAAGATACAGGTAACAGTCAAGGTATAGACAGAGCTATGGATAAATACTCCAAACCTAACGTAATTTCCTTGGCCCAAGTAAAAAAATGCATCTTTTTGATGAGATATCTGTCACATGTTAGCATCAGACTTTAACCCAGTGTGAAAAGTCAAATAAAGCAGGTTGGATAGATCTCTGAACATGTGGGTCTTGCATTCATATTCTAAATGGGGATCTAACATATATAGTTATATTATATAGCTAGCTCAGAGGAAAGAGTCGTGTGTGTGTGTGTGTAATCCTGCTTGTAAGTTCATTTAAGATCAAGGAAGATCAATGTAATCTTTTCTAAGGCCAGCATAGAGGGAAGGGGGGCTGATAATGAGTACCATGGTAAAAATAAGTGGGCTGATTATCCTCAGCAAACTAACGCAGGACCAGAAAACCAAATGCTGCATGTTCTCACTTATAAGTGGAAGCTGAACAATGACAACACATGGACACGCACTTGAGCCTGTCGGGAGGATGAGGGCAGAGCATTAGGGCAAAGAGCTAATGCATGCACAGCTTTAATACCTAGGTGATGGATTGATAGGTTCAGCAAACCACCATGGCACATGTTTACCTAGGTACCCTGCACATCCTGCATATGTACCCCAACACTTAAAAAATACAATGAAAAATGGCTTGAATGAGGGGGGAAAGTGAGCTGTAGCCATTGATAGAATATAAAGTCAACTTGAATGTTGGGGTAAAGAGAATTATCACATCTAAATAAAGAATATAGATGATATACAGAATATGAGTGAGAAAAGACTAAAATAACATTGAGAACATGATGCTCTACATAATAACATCGACTCGTCTCTTCTAGGCTTGGCTTTTGTCTGTACAAAAGTCTGAAAATGGTTGGCCTTGAAAACCAGTGATTCACGAGTCTTTAAATATTCACAACAGTTTACCCAGTATTTCAAATCTAGGAATCAAATCTAAGGAAATAAGAGACACTGACAGAAATGTGTGTGTTAGAGCATTGATTATGATTCTTTTATGTAAAAACCAAAAACACACCAAACATGAGGACTGCCTTTGAAAACTATATTCTAATAGTGGAATTATGATACGATGATTATGTCATTAAATCGGAGTCAAATATTTAAAGATAAAACCATGTTCCTTTTGGGCCTCAAGTTTCTTACCTGTAAAACTAGACTAGTACAATCTTTTCCCATTTGAAATGGTTTTTGTAAAAGTTAAAATTACAAACATGAAAAAATGCTGACTATAAAAACTAAAAATTATTACAATATTTTAGGATGGCCATTCTATAATGTGAATATGGAATACACTAGTTTGTAAGATTTTTTTCCCACATTTATAAAGCTTTTTATATTAGGTTATTGATGTTTGCATATAATTATATCTTTGAGATCGTATAAAAATTGTCAATATTAACTAGTAATATGGGAGTCTTTGAGCAATAATGTGAGCATACACACGGGCACACATACTCACAAAGTACTGAATGTTCTACATATGCCATTCTCAGAACACTTTTTCAGAAGATGTTATGTAGCTATACAACTTTAAAACCTTTAATCACAGTGCCTAGTTTTCATAAAGCATTCCATTGCTCAATACACACCAGAAAAGGTGTTCAGAATTGGTGACAATCGAAGTGCAAAAATTAAAATACGGGCATCCCTTGGGGGTATTACAGGTTCAGTTCCAGAACACTAAAGTGAATGTTGCAGGAAAGGGAGTCACACAATTTTGGGGGTTCCTCAGTGTATACAAAGGTTGTACTTACAGTATACTGTAGTCTATTGAGTGTGCAATGGCATATCTAAAATACAATGCCCATGCTGTGATTAAAAATACCTTATAGCTAAAAAGTGCTAAGGATTATCTGAGATGTCAGTGAGTTATAATCTTTTTGCTGCTGGAAGGTCTTGATGTTGATGGTTGCTGATTGATCAAAGTGCTGAAGGTTGAGGTGGCTGTGACAGTTTTTTAAAATAAGACAACGGTGAACTTTGCCACACTGCTTGACTCTTCTTTTACAAAAGATTTCTCTGTAGCAGGCAATGCTGTGTGAAAGCATTTTACCCACAACAGAACCTCTTTCAAAACTGGAGTCAATACTTTCAAACCCTGCTGCTGCTTTGCCAATGAAGTTTATGTAATACTCTATATCCTTTCTTTTCAACATTCACAACATCCTCAGAGTAGATTTCTTAACCACTTTCTTTGCTCATCCATAGGAAACGGCTCCTCATCCATTCGTTTTATCATGAGACTGCAGCAATTCACTCACTACTTCAGGCTTCACTTCTAGTTCTCTTGCTGTTTTCACCACATCTTCAGTGACTTCCTTCCCTGAAGTCTTCTACCACTCAGTCAACCATGAGAGTTGGAATTAACTTCTAAATCCCATTAATGTTAGTATTTTGACCACCTACAAATCATCAGTATCTTCAATGTTGTCTAAAAGGGTAAACCCTTTCCAGAAAGTTTTTCATTTATTTCTCAGATCCATCAGAGGAATCACTTTTATCACAGCTATAGCCTTACAAAATGTATTTCTTAAATAAGACCTGAAAGTCAAAATTACTCCTTGGTCCATGGGCTGTAAAACAAACGCTGTTAGCAAGCATGGAAACGATATTAATCTCCTTGTGCATCTCCATCAGAGCTCTTGGATGACTATGTGCATTGTCAATGAGCAGTAATATTTTGAAAAGAATCTTTTTCTGAGCAGTAAGTCTCAACAGTGGGTTTCAAAATATTCAGTGAACCATGCTATAAAAAGATGTGCTGTCACTGGCTTTGTTCTTCCACTTACAGAGCACAGGGAGAGTAAGTTTTCAGAATGGTAGATGAGAATTGACTTCCACCTAAAGCACCAGAAGCATTAATTCCTAACAATATATTCAGCCTATCTTTGAAGCTTTGAAGACATTGACTTCTCTTTGGCCACTGAAACTCGTAGCTGGCATGTTCTTCTAATATAAGACTGATTTGCCTACATTAAAAACCCGTTTGACGTAGCCACATTCTTCAATGATATTAGCAAGATCTTCCGGATAATTTGTTGCAGTTTCTCCAGCATTTGCTGAGTCACCTTGTACTTTCATATGATGGAGATGACTTCTCAAAACTCATGAACCAACCTCTGCTAGCTTCCAACTGTCCTTCTGCCTCTTCCTCACCTCTCAGCCTTCGTAGAATGAAAAAAGTTAGGGCCTTGCTCTAGATTAGGCTTTGGTTTAAGGCAATGTCGTGGCAGGTTGGATCTTCTATCCAGAACTATAAAACCTTTGTATCAGCAGTAAGGTTGGTTGGCTTTCTTCATGTATTCACTGAAGTAGAACCTCTAATTTCCTTCAAGAACTTTTCCTTTGCATTTATAACTTGGCTGTTTGGCACAAGAGGCCCAACTTTGTCTATCTTGGTTTTTTGCATGCCATCTTCACAAGGTTAACCATTTCTAGTTTTTTATTTGAAGCGACAGACATGTGACTCATCCTTTCATTTGAACACTTAGAGGCCATTGTAGAGTTATTTGTTGGGGTAATTTTGATAGTGTGGTGTCTCCGGAAACTGAAAAGGCTGAAGAGGAGAGAGATGGGGGGAATGGCCAGTTGGATAGCAGTCGGAACATTTATTAAGTTTGCCAGCTTGCATGGGTGCATTTTACGAGCCCCAGAACAATTACAATGGTAACATCAAAGAACTGATGACTCTAACATTTTTATTATGAGAATTACCAAAATGTGACGTAGACAAGAAGTGAGCACATGCTGTTGGGAAAATGGCATTGATAGACTTGCTCCAGGAAGGATGACCATAAACCCTGAATTTGTAAAATACTCCCAAAACACAATATCTGGAAAATAGAGTAATGTTAAGCATGTAAAATGAAGTATGCATGTATTAACCCTGTTCCCCAAGGATACCAGAAACAAATTTTAGAGTGATAACATCCAGTGCTGGTGAGACTATGGTAGAAAGATACTACAAACCTTTTAAAATTAATATTCATGTCTTAAGAAAACCAGTTTTGAAATACTGGTCTACCAAGGCAAAAGTTAATACCAAGGATATAGTATATATAAACATATATGCACATATGTGCTGTTATATCTAAAGCTTTGTACTGTGGGTGTGTAGGTGTATTCCATACAAAATAACTAGAAACAGGGTTATTAATGGCAAATTAAGATGTACTATAGTAACACAATGTAATATGTAGCTATTAAAATGAATCAGTTATATCTACTTCAATTAAAGCACAGGATGATCATGATAAACTAGTAAAAGATAAATGAGGTGCTGAGGGGATAATTTGATTCAATTTTTAAACAATCTATCCACATGTATATATGAACAAAGTATGGAAAGATACTTTGTAGGGGTGGGGGCGCTATCCATTATTTCCCTTTTCAAAGTTTCATGTGTGGTTACTTGTGTAATTTTTGAAAAAGAACTTAAGGAAAAAATGTAAAACATAGACATATATCCTTTCTCTGCCTATCAGGAGAAAAGCTTTGTGAACCGTTTTCTCACCTTTTCAGGCACAAATGTACTGGCAATCTGGCAACTCAAAAGTTCATGGGTGATTTCATCCTGAACTGAGGTTATGAAGTAAAGCTTTCTCCAGAAATTTTGGGAATGACTCTCCAACATTCTAATTGTATAGCTAAATAACTTTGTGAATCTAGGCAAATTCCTAAGTGTCCCCAAGCCTGCCTCCATTTCCTCATGTATGTAAAGATGTACAACAACATTGGTAAAATCCTTCCCTAACAGATTATGGCTATATAAAACTTTCATGTATTACCCATAGTATAATTTTAAAATGCTTCTGTTAAACTGGCTAAAGCTGCTCCTGGGGGAAAAGCATACTAAAAGCTGAATTATTTAAAGTCTGTTCTTTGCTAACCATGTCAATCTGGGTTTAGTGTTAGGCTAATGTTCCTGCTTCAGTAACTCTCAGCCTGTAAAGCCCACTGATACCATTTGGCTGTGTCCTCACTCAGATGTCATCTTGAATTGTAGCTCCCATAATCCCCATGGGTCATGGCAGGGACCCAGTAGGAGGTAATTGAGTCATGGGGTTGGCTTTCTCATCCTGTTTGCGTGATAGTGAATAACACTCACAGGATCTGATGGTTTTATAGAGGGCCGTTCCCCTGCACATAATCTCTTGCCTGCTGCCATGTAAGACATGCCTTTGCTCCTCCTTCACCTTCCTCCATGATTGTGAGGCCTCCCCAGCCACATGGAACTGTAAGTCCATTAACCTTTTTTTTAAATTTAGGTTCTGGGGTACATGTGCAGATCATGCAGGATTGTTGCATAGGTACATACATGGCAATGTGGTTTGCTACCTCCAACCCCCCATCACCTACATATGGCATTTCTCCCCATATTATCCCTCCCTTGCCCCACACAACAGACCCCAGTGTGTGATGCTCCCCTCCTCGTGTCCCTGTGTTCTCATTGTTCAACATCCACCTATGAATGAGAACATGCAGTGTTTGATTTTTCAGTTCTTGTCACTATTCTGGGAATGATGGTTTCCAGATTCATCCATGTCCCTACAAAGGACATGAACTCATTTTTTATGGCTGCATAGTATTCCATGGTGTATATGTACCACATTTTCCTTGTGCAGTCTATCGTCGATGGGCATTTGGGTTGGTTCCAGGTCTTTGCTATTGTAAACAGTGCTGCTATGAACATGCATGTGCATGTGTCTTTATAATAGGACGTGTTTTATAATCCTTTGGGTATATACCCAATAATGGGGTTGCTGAGTCAAATGGAATTTCCATTTCTAGGTCCTTGAGGGAAGCACCACACTGTCTTCCACAATGATTGAACTAGTTTACACTCCCACCAACAGTGTAAAACTGTTCCTATTTCTCCACATCCTCTCCAGCATCTGTTGTCTTCAGATTTTTTAATGACTTCCATTTTAACTGGCGTGACGTGGTATCTCAATGTAGTTTTGATTTGCATTTCTCTAATCATTTTTTCATGTTGACCTCCTGTATGTCTTTTGAAAATTGTTCATATCCTTTGCTCACTTTTAGATGACTTTTTTTTCTTGTAAATCTGCTTTAGTTCTTTGTAGATTCTGGATATTAGCCCTTTGTCAGATGGATAGATTGCAAAAATTTTTTCCCATTCTGTTTGTTGCCAGTTCACTCGATTGTATCTTTTGCTGTGCAGAAGCTCTGGAGTTTAATCAGGTCCCATTTATCTATTTTGGCTTTTGTTGCCAATGCTTTTGGTGTTTGTCATGAAGTCCTTGCATATGCCTATGTTCTGAATGGTTTTGCCTAGGTTTTCTTCTAGGGTTTTTATGGTGTTAGTTATTATGTTTAAGTCTTTAATCCATCTGGAGTTAATTTTAGTGTAAGATGTCAGGAAGGGGTCCAGTTTCTGCTTTCTGCACACTGCTAGCCAGTTTTCCCAATACCATTTATTAAATAGGGAATCCTTTCCCCATTGCTTGTTTTCGTCAGGTTTGTCAAAGATCAGATGGTTGTAGATGTGTGGTGTTGCCTTCGAGGCCTCTGTTCTGTTCCATTGCTCTATATCTCTGTTTTGGTACCAGTACCATGCTGTTTTGATCACTGTAGCCTTTTTCTTTATAAATTACTCAGTCTCGGGCATGTCTTTATTAGCAGCATGAGAACAGACTGCCACACCCAGTGTAACACTGCAGCTGAGTTGAAAGTAGAGATGATTTGAGGCAAGAAGGGGATACAGCTATTACTATGATAACAGAGGTCTTGCACCAGAGTTTTCAAACTATGTTTCATGATAAACCATCTTAATAGGTTTTCCACATAAAAGGTTCCACTATCAAGTAAGTTTGAACACTGCTAGGCATGTCAATTAAATTCTTGTCTACACTTGGAAGTACACTTGGCCAGGCATGGTGGCTCATACCTATAATTCTAGCACTTTGGGAGGCCAAGGTGGGCAGATCACTGGAGTTCTTGAGTTTGAAGACAAGCCTGGGCAACATGGTGAAACTCCATCTCTACAAAGAAATAAAAACATAGCTGGGCATGGTGGTTTGCATCTGTGGTCCCAGCTACTCAGGAGACTGAGGTGGGAGGATCACTTGACCCTGGGAGGGTAGAGGTTGACTTGAGCCATAATTTCACTGCACTCCAGTCTAGGTGACAGAACAAGACCTCAAAACAAACTATACTTGGCTTAGCTCATAAGGCCAGTTGTCAAGCTCATTGGATTGTTCAGTAATATCAGGAACCAGTTATTTACTGTAATTTCAGCTAGCCATGCTCAGGGTTAGGGAGATTTCCTCTCCCGTTCACAAGACGACAGCTGCTACAGCTCCATATATCCCATTTTTACTAAGCAGTGTCCCAAGAGTGGAGGGGGGCTATAGAAAAAGCACTTTTAGTTCTCTCTATTTA
Source organism: Plecturocebus donacophilus (assembly GCA_004027715.1). Classification (NCBI taxonomy): domain Eukaryota; kingdom Metazoa; phylum Chordata; class Mammalia; order Primates; family Pitheciidae; genus Plecturocebus; species Plecturocebus donacophilus. The sequence continues at coordinate 73,655 of PVKP010002152.1, read as the reverse complement.
GGTAAGAGTATTTTTCCCCAGAAGTCTTCACAGTATCTTATTGACACAGTGAAGTCTTCACCAGATCTTGCTGACTGAGCCACATAGCCTCCCCTAAACTAATTGTTGGGGTAGGCGATTTGTTAAACCAAAGTTCCCAGCTTGAACATTGTTATGTGAACAAAATCAAGGTTCTATAGGGAAGAGAGAGCAATCAACAGTGTCTGCATATTGATTAAAGTTAAAAATGCTTCTGTATTACAGGCCCTCTCAAAATTTCAAATGTCCTAATGACTACTTTGAATTTCCGAGAGAGGAATAATATAGTAGTCAGCATATCCTAAACATATTTAGCCATGGAACCATTTTTTGAGGGATCTTCTATTAAGATCTCTTGTAAGTCTGCTGACCCACAGCATACTTTCATAAATGCTAGTGTAGAAGTGTTTCTACTATAAAGTACCCTATCCTCTTCTTAAATGAGTTGTTGGGAGGAAATCCAAAAAGTTAAGTCACCTCTGCCTATGTTTCTAGGGATGATTTATTCCTCACAACTTTTTCAATATATGAAAACAGTCTAAAGACAAAATACATTTAACAAACTAATCTTATATAGTAGAAGCCAGAAAGAAATATTTTCAGTTTGGGGACATAATGTAGAAACCATAAGCTAGTTCTATCAAAAAGCAAGTAAGTGGACTGAAAAAGCAAGAATAAGTTCATAAAACTAACTGTCCCTTCCATTAACCTTGGCATAGAAGAGAGAAATACAAGAGTTTATACCAGTCATACTGGGGTAATATTAATATTCTGGTTTCATCTTGGCATATACATTAATGATAAACTTGCTGCAAAACAATTTTACTTAAACTATGCTTCTAACATTAGAGGATCTCAGTTCTCAAACTGGTTTTATAAATCCCCTTTTTAAATTTCTCTTGTCTTTTGCAAGACAGTCTTTCCTTTCTGAAAATAGCCTTTCCAGTCCCTTTTTCTTCAACAGCTACTTAGAGGCTCTCAGGACCACTTTGGACCAAGTTTCTCTCCTAGTCTTACCTTCTCATTTGAAATTTCTTCTGATGCACTGAGCCTCCCAGAACTCCTGAGATTTTTTCCATCTGCTTTCTGTATGCTGTGCCTCTATCAGTACGTATCACATGGCTTGTGTAATTCATCAGACACCCATGTGCTCTATTGTACTGTAGTTTTTATCTTCTAAAAGATCACCAATATAAAGATAAAAATAAAAACAAGGACTATTTCCTGGTCTTCTGGACTGTGCCTCCCATCACCTAGAGAAAGACACTGGCACAAAAGCACCATTGTGTAACTGCTCACCTTTTCCATACCGATAACAATAAACCCTTCGGTATCCATGCAAGTCATGAAATAATTTCCATCTGAGAGATTGCAGAGATTGTGTGTCAAGGGAATAGATAAATGATACTCTAGAGAGCAAACAAAGGAGCAGAGTGGGAGTTCCTGAGCTGTTTGTTGTTGCAAAGACTTACATGACTCTTCTAGGCCTGCTTGAAGAATTATCCCTTAGTGGATATCCATTTAACCTGAATGCCATAACAAAGGCCTGGAAGGTGCCCTCAGTAGCAGGTAGCCTTGGGTATAGTAAAACATTTTTTACTTTCCTAGGAGGATACCAGAAATGTACAATCACTAGCTTTGTGCCATAGTGGTGGTTTTAAACCTGAGCGCTCTGGGTTTCAATTACGCTCAATAATCACATGTCACTCTAGGCTCTCAATGTCACTGATTTTCAAACAACCGAAGAAAAACGTTTTAGTCGTTAGTATTTTCTGGGAGAAATGTTCTCTCTTCAATTGGGTTGACAGGGTCAAATGGAAATTAGGAGAAGCCTTAGAGGTCTCCTAGGCACTAATTTTTTCCTTCTTGCTAAATTTCTGACAACACATAAAATTGGAATCATTGTCCTCTTGAAAGTGTCTGCTCTTACTTTGCCAGCAGAAGAGGAAGAGGGCTATCTAATCAGTGTAGTGATCATCATTAGTCTATCAAAATCTTGTTCTTAGATCTTAGTCACAAAAATTTCAAAATTAAGTTCCATTTAGATTTGGGAATATGGAAACATTTCTATGGAATCAGTATAATTCTTCCTGTATTATCAAAGGAAGAGTCTCATAGCTTTTCCAGTATTTTAGAGACCCTGACCTAGGGCCTAGGGAAGTGGATATTTTAGCTATATTTATATAAGCATGCCAGTAATGTGCTCCTAAAATATTAGCACAATCATCTTGTTCAGCTTTACTTTTCTAGAGTTACCTACTGAAGGAAGTTACACTTCTTGGAAACAAAACAATGTTACTGTGACTTAGAAATCATTCCAGGTGGAGCCTTCCGACCATGGGCGACATGCTTGTGATTTGGTAAACTCTGAAGCAAGTTGCCAGGCATCAGTGGGCTTAATGGGAAATATCTTTATCCCTGTCAGTGTTTTGAGCTGATGTGAAGAGTAGCATGATCAGTTAAAAAAACTGTGGAAGAATTTAGATGATGGCTCACAAAACCAGTGGTGGACGAGAGCTAGTTTGCAGTGGTTGAGAGTCCACTGTTAAATATTAAGGAATTTCATAAGCTACAACCATTGGTGGCTTACAATTTACCATGCCAGAAATACTTACACCATGAAAATTGGCAGACACTACAAACTGGGGCTTGCTTTTCCTTCTGAGAGCCAATTTACATCGTACCACTGCATCTAGGCTTAAGCAAACAGAATAGACCCCAGAATTGAGCGAATATTCTACCATTGCTAAAAAGCAAAACTACAAATGAATCGTTAACTTGGAAATCATAAAAATAAAGCTCTTCTGTTGCTAACTTATAAATCTTATTTCTAGAGCAACTCCAAGTTTATAATTTCACATTCATAGCAAGTTACATGCCTCAAAGTACTTTGCCCTTTTTCTTGGCATTGGAGGCAGACTTTTGCCCACCCCAGGAAGAGACTATTGGATATCAAGAGTGTAGAAAGTTAAGGCAAAAAAAAAGTATTATGAGTAACAGCAGGAAAGAGGAGGGATTATTTTTCAAATATTTAAATATAGGTCATAGTCTGCAGCAGTGCTCACTAAAATGTTAATTCAATTCAACTTGACAAACATTTATAAACAATAAGTGTTTGTTGAATTGAAATGTTAACATTTATCCTCCTGTGATATTTCTCTGCAAAAATTAGAAAGCATTCTTAGACTGTAAACTAAATTCTACCCTGAGATGAATGTTAACTTATAATAAATACAATCATAAAATATTTATATCTAACCTTACTTCAAGACACCTCCCATTGAATTATTCCAAAGCTTAGACAAAATAATGCAGAGATTCTACCCCATTTAAATCGTGCAAGAAAATTCACAAAAAGGGAACAACTTTCTGGGCTTCTAATTTAGTGGACAGCTATAAATATTTATGGTAGACCATAGACTGTCTTTTCACCACTGGGTTATCTCCCCACTTCTAATAGAAGCACTTTAACCCTACCTCTAACAAAGGTACCTTCCTCATCTAGGCTCAGTACACATTCTGCAAAAGGAATTGATGCTCTTCTCAGTGCTAAGAGCAGGTGAGTCATCATGACGACTGAGGGCATCACATTGCCCTGGCAACCATGACTGATTCAGAGATGGATATCGACCTCACTCGCAAATAATTAAACTTTCTTCAGATTGTTGAGAGGAATGCTGTATCTTTTTGACCTTAAACTTGAACGTGGAAGAACATAGATTTGCCCTCTTTGCAGCCACCTTCTTCTATAGGAATAAACCCAACCTGAAGGAAAGTAGAGCTGAAAGATGCAAAGAGATTGAGGACCGATGATACTGTTTAAGCACCTAGACCAAGTCTTCCAAAAGTCATCACTGTGTTATTCTTTAAAGCCTTAAGTTACCTTTGTTTATAATACCCTGAGTTAATGTTTCCGTCACTTACTACCAAGAGTCCTTATGTGATCAGATTTTCAAACTACTTCATTACCATAATCACCAGAATTACTGACTTCTAAAAGTCTTCTGAAAATGCCAAAGCCATCTCTTTACCTGTACTTAGATCCAAGAATTTTGCCATGTAACTTTGCAATTCTTTCTGCAAAAAGGGAGAGGGTACTTCCCACCTCTTTTACATTGGGCTTCACCCTATGAAGAGTTCAGTCAGCCACAGAGATAATGCAATCGGGAGTTTAAAGTAGGCTTACACAGTTGGCTTGCCTTCTTGGCCTTCTGTCATGGCTATCACAAGAATATTTGCTGGCTAATCTGATCCAAGGAATATGAAAGATACTGGAGAGGAGACTTGAACACCCCAGCCACTATGGTATGATGTAAAGCCCTGTTAGCCAACATTTAGACCTCTGTGGGAAAACAATTGTTTTAAGACATTAGTTTTCAGACAGCTCATTGCTCTGAATACCCATACCACTTCCAGCATAGAAGAAGTTGCTATAAATCTCTAAGAAGGTCCTTCATGACTTTCCAAGGAGAATGTTAACAGGGAGTAGGAAAGATGATCCACACCAGAGTTCAAAGTCGAAACTGGCCAAGCAGTTACATAAATAACTAAGACTTAAATAGCATGTAGGACATGCCAGGCATCGATCCAAGGGTCCTACATGTATCAGTTCCTTGAATCTTTACAATAACTGTTTGAGATATGTGCTATTATCATTTTCCTGAGTTGAAACTGAGGTGCAGAGAAACTAATAAACTTGCCCAAGTCAGACAGGACTTGGTCTTGAATCCAGGGTTTCTGTACCTCTATGCTGTTAGGCTAGGTTTGTTTTGTGTTAATTGTAAGAAGTGATAGGGACTGTTTCTCCGGAGTCAGGCATCATCACGTTCAGCTAATTGTTACTGTGTGGGATTGAGAGCATTCTAAGCTTTTGAGAGACGCAAAAAATCCAGGTTTTCAAGAAATCTATTTTCTTGAAAAAACATTTTAATATTTAAATGTTGGAATGTTTAACGCCATGAAGCTTAACCCTAAGCAGTATAAGCCCAACAAAACTTTAAATTTGGCTATGGCCTGTCCACCACTGAGCTAAGTTTAGCAGTTCAATCCTATTCAAGTAGCAAGGTTTGGTGCCTACATCTCAAGCTTTCTAATGTCCTTGAACGTGGGACCAGAGGTTCGTTTCTGACATTACTACAAGGCAGGTAAACATGGTGCTTCCACATTGCCTTCTCCTTAAGACTTAAGCTGTCACCACAACTCAGATCTGCTTTTCATGTCCTTAATGTGAGTGACATCCAGACGTTTGTGTCACCTCACATCAGAGATATGGGCCTGCTGCTCCTTTCACCTGGGTCCTTCTCCCCTTCTGTGGTCTATTATGCTGCTGACAGACATACCTGAGACTAGGAAGAGAAAGAAGCTTAACTGAACTAACAGTTCCACGTGGCTGGGGTAAGCCTCAGAATCATGGGAGGAAAAAGGCACTTCTTACATGGCAGCAGCAAGAAGAAAATGAGATGCAGATCTCACCTCACACTTGAAAACCATTCATGCCTTCCCAACAGTCCCCCCAAAGTCTTCACTCTTTTCAGTATTAATCCAAAAGTCTAAAAGTCTCATCTGACAAAAGGCAAGTCTCTTTCCGTCTATGAACCTGTAAAATCGAAAGCAAGTTAGCAACTTCCTAGATATGAGGGCACAGGTATTGGGTAAATACAGTCATTCCAAACAGGAGAAATTGGCCAAAACAAAGGGGTTACCAGGCCCACGCAAGTCTGAATTCCAGCGGGGCGGTCGAGTTCTAAGGCTCCAAAATGATCTCCTTTGACTCCATGTGTCACATCCGGGTCACGCTGATGCAAGAGGTAGGTTCCCATCGTCTTGGGCAGCTCCACCCTGTGGCTTTGCAGGGTACAGCCCCTCCCTCCCAGCTGCTTTCATTGGCTCTTGCTGAGTGTCTGCAGCTTTTCCAATAGCACAGTGTCAGCCGTCGGTGGATTTCCCATTCTGGGGTCTGGAAGACGGTGACCCTCTTCTCACAGCTCCATTAGGCAGTACTCAAATTAGGTACTTTAGGGGATCCGACCCCACAGTTTCCTTCTGCACTGCCCTAGCAGAGGTTCTCCATGAAGGCCCCGCCCCTCAGTAAAGTTTTGCCTGGGCATCCGGGCGTTTCCATACATCTTCTAAAATCTAGGTGGAGGTTCCCAAACCTCAATTCTTGACTTCTGTGCTCCCACAGGCTCAACACCACGCAGAAGCTTTCAAGTCTTTGGGTTAGCACCCACTGAAACCATGAGCTGAGCTGTACCTTGGCCCCTTTTAGCAATGGCTGGAGCAGCTAAGACACAGGGCACCAAGTTGGTAGCATGCACACTGCATGGGACCCTGGACCCAGCCCACAAAACCATTTTTCCTCCTAGGCTTCTGGTCTGTGTTGAGAGGGGCTGCCATGAAGACCTGTGACATGCCCTGGAGACGTTTTCCCCTGTGATCTTGAGGATTATTCAGCTCCTTGTTACTTGTGCAAATTTTTGCAGCCTGCTTGAATTTCTTAAAAACTGGGTTTTTCAACTGCATCATCAGGCTGCAAATTTTCTGAACTTTGATGCTGTTTCTCTTTTAAAATTAGAATGCTGCTAATAGCACCCAAGTCACCTTTTGACTGCTTTGCTGCTTAATTTCTTCCTCCAGATACCCTAAATCTCTCATAGTTCAAAGTTCCACAGATCTCTAGGATAGGGGCAAAATGCCAGCAGTCTCTTGTTATGTTTTAGCAAAGAGTCAACTTTGTTCCAGTTTTCAACAAGTTCCTCATCTCCATCGGATACCACTTCAGCCTGGACATTATTGTTCATACCACTATTGGCTTTTTTGTCAAAGCCATTCAACAAGTCTCTAGGTGGTTCCACACGTTGCCACATTTTCCTGTCATCTTCTGAGCCCTCTAAACTCTTCCAACCTCCGCCTGTTTCCCAGGCTTTTTCCAGCAGCACCCCATCTTGTACTAATTGACTGTAATAGTTCATTTCCATGCTGCTGATAGACATATCCAAGACTGGGAAGAAAGAGGTTTTAATTGGACTTAGAGTTCCATATGGCTGGGGAGGCCTCAGGATCATGGCGAGAGGCGAAAGACACTTCTTGTATGGTAGTGGCAAGAGAAAATGAGGCAGATGCAAAAGCGGAAACCCCTGATAAAACCATCAGATCTTGAGACATACTATCAGAGCAGTACGGCAGAAACTGCCCCCAGAATTCAAACTACCTCTCACCAGGTCTCTCCCACAACACATAGGAATTATGGAAGTACAATTCAAGATGAGATTTGGGTGGGGACACAGAGCCAAATATGATTACCACCTTTTCTTCATTAGGTCTCAGTTGAAAGTCACTTCCTCCAAGGAGCCTCTGCCAGTGCCCCTCAAGAACATTAGAGAGCCCTCCGTGTGGTCATGGAGACTCTATACCTCACCTTGCCAAAAAGGAGGGTCATTTTTATCTCTCAGTAGACTGGGATCTTGAAGGGAGGTGGTAGGACTACTCTGTTCATGATTCCTAACACATAGTAGGTACTGAGAAAACGTGGATTCTTTATTTCACCTAATACACAAAAGAAGATGCACTTGCAACACATCGCAAGGGTTACTTTCCTTAGTCTTTCTATTATAGACACACACACATGCACACAGAGAGGGGCTAGTACCTAGATAAAGCCAGAGCACGATTAACTCTTTCTTCAAGGCCTAATGTACCCAGGGCCTTCCAGGCCATCCAGAACTTGAATGCATCTGGTCTTCTGCTGCATTGGATAGACTTGTCTCCGGTGTCATAGCTGACGTCATAGAATTTATCCTGCTGGAAGAGGTAGGATGCCTTGGCAGAGTAGCACTTTTTAAGAAGATCCTTTGAAAAAGAAAAGATTACAAGACTGTTCAACTTCAGAAAACACTTGATTTTAAAAGCAAACACACACATGCACATCATGTATATATTCTATCTGTGCTAAATATACATCTCACTTTGTCTTATATCAAACACAGTGTGCATTGACTTTGAGATACACATTACCCATAGTGTTATCAAACAAAACCTCAGAGTTGACAATGCTAAAATCCATCTTCACAATTTTACTGAGTATTGAGAAGCTGAGAAGACCATGTAATCACTGTGACATCTAGGTGGGCCAGCTTTTCAGTATGAATAAAACTGTATAATTCAAATCTTTCCATTGCCCAAAAAAAAAACCCTGACATATTTACATGTTACACAGTTTCATAAGCAAAATAATTAGGTTTTAAGACCCTCTTGTTCATATCCATTTGAAAAGGCTAGATAGATCTGACATAACCCAGGGATATAAACCCAGGGAAAGAGCTATGGAAGAGGTAAACAAGACCCAACAAGTTTTCACTACCTCAAAACATCAGCTATGATCCCACAAGGCCTTTTGTGTTGGTCTCCTGTTGCAAATGAAACCAACAAACTTCCATTTGCGTTTACTGACTTGTTACTTATCCTTAAGAAGTAGGCGATAATTTACTGTTTATCACAATTAGAGGACCTTTGCTTTGACCTCAAATCATCAAAGTCGAAGCCATGTTGTCTTCAATGTCATCTAGTGACTATGAAAGCCAAGATTTCCCCATCGATCATTCACAGCCCTGACAACTCCTGAAGCACCTTCATATCCAGAAAATATTTATTAGATCCTTGTGCTCCTCAGTGGACCCGATGTACTCAATTTCCCTGAACCACTACATCGTGTCTCATCTATGTCTTGTCTTAGACCGTTTGCTTGAATCTCTATTTTATTATGTTGCTTGACACTTTCAAAAGAATATATGCAGTCTGTTTATAAGCTGTGAAGTTTATTGACACTAAACATAATCTACCTCCTTTCCCAGATCTGCCCTTCCATCAGGTCCCATCCTAACTTTTTCTTCCCTTTCACCTTCCTCTGCCCATCTCATTGGACTCAAAAGAATAACTTTGGTATTTGGCTGCATTTGTTGGCCTTGCTCTTTTGCTTTCCCTGTGCAATGAGCAGTCACTACATACATTCTCTTTGTGTGGTTAAACAGGTTCTTGGGAGCAGGAATCATTCCCTATCCATCGCCATATCCATGTAGCTTAACACTGTGCTGGGCACCGAGCACTCATTAAGTATCAAGACAATGACTCCACTCCCAATGCCCTGACATGTGGAATGAATCAAACACAGATGAGCTCCTCATTTAATGCATTTTCCACACTTTAACAATGCAAAACTAGTGCTGTATAGGAAGCTACAAGAAAGCTTCCCAGTAGACATAGGGGTCCTAGAAAATGTTCCCTTCTGATCAGAGAATGTATTAAATGTGCTTCATTTGACTCAACAGCTTGTGCTACTTGAAAGAAAAGGAAATCTCAAGGTGTATCACATTTCAAATGAAAGCATAAGTTTGCTGTCTTATTTTAAGCAACATTGTCTTGTGTAGATACTAGTCTGGATCTAAATATGTTCCATTACAAAGTATGATTTTTATACTACATAAAAATTATATACCAAATATAATGAAGAACTACTATATCCCCTCATCCAGCATCCACAATAAACTGAGTATGAAGCAATGATGAAGCTGGACACTGGCTCACACCTGTAAGCCCAACACTTTGTGGGGCTGAGGCAAGAGGATCACTCGAGGCCAGCAGTTTGATACACGCCTGGGAGATACAGTGAGACCCCATCTCTACAAACTAAAAAGTAGCTTGGGCATGGTGCTACATGGCTGGGGTTCCAGATATTTGGCAAGCTGAAGCGGGAGGATCAGTTGAACCTATGAGGTTGAGGTTGCAGTGAGCTATGAGCACAGCACTGCTTGCCAGCCTGCACAACAAAGCGAGACTCTGTCTCTAGAATAATTACAAAAGGAATACTAGTATGCCTTCAGCCTGGTTACGATGGGTATTCTTTTTTTCTTTTTTGGGTCGGGGGAGATGGAATGTTGTTCTGTCACTAGGTTGGAGTGCAGTGGCGCAATCTCAGCGCACTGCAACCTCCGCCTTCCGGGTTCAAGCGATTTCCCTGCCTCCGCCTCCTGAGTAGCTGGGGCTACAGGTGCTCACCACCACACTGGGCTAATTTTTTGTATTTTAGTACAGATGGGGAGCTCCTGACCTCGTGATCCACCCACGTCAGCCTCCCAAAGTGCTGGGATTACAGACGTGAGCCACTGCCCAGCCCCGATGGGTATTCTTGATAGATACAGGGAAAGAGCAGATTGCTCTGACCTGAACATGAAGTAGAAAAATCTTACTTTTAAGTCTTAGATATTATCAATATCTCTCTACTCTGGTCACAGTTGCCACTGCTGCATCTCCCTGCCCTCAAAAGTCAGGAAATTTAGTTGTTTCCATAGCAACTACAGTCTGACCATATATTATAACACTAAACGGCCACTGCATGTACTTTAAGAACAAATCATGCACACATTCACAACACAGGTGCACACACACACACTTACCTTACAATTATAAGTTTACTGTCACCAACAATGAAAGATTAAAAATCTCCAAAGCAAATGAACTTTGGACATTTCTTGAGCAAGTTTTAGGGGCTTATGGTAGTGATTGAAAGGGAGAAGAGGCTCATCTGTTATCAGAAGACAAATTGTATCATAAGCAAGCAGAGAACCCAGAAAGCAAAGAGCAGTATGAACAATTGTCCTGCTGTAGTGGCACAGTTAAATTTATTGCACTCAAGAATTCTCTTGCCTTGGGAAGGTTTCCTAAAGAACAACTGGAAGCTTGGGATTTACTTTATCAAAAATAAAGTTTCCTCCCGAAGTTTTCACTTTGCAGTTTAGTTTGTCCTTGTATTAAAATGGATGAGACATCCTTTAGTTTTAAGACAACTAAGAAAAGATGCTCAGATCTCCAGAGAACACATTATAGAATACAGTAAAATTTCGTGGGAAAAAAAATTTAGTTACGCAATTAGAGAGAAGCACCATATTTATCTTGCTCATCTTCGTAATCTTAATCCTAGCAGGACAATAAATATTTGTATGGCTTTCAGAGACAAGTATCCAATGAAAATAGAAATGGCTTTTATTGTATTAACTCAAATTGTTCTCAGGGATTAGTAGACATTGTATTAGGACTTTCATACAGTGGCAAGTGAAACTTGAGCAAAGGGGGAGTATTTTTATAGACTTGCATATTTAAAAACCTAGTCATATATAATCTTCAGGCACAGTTGAATCTAGTACTAAAATCCATTATCGGGAATATGTCCTTGCATCTTGTTCTACTGTATTCTGTATTGGCCTCTTTACACAGAAAGCTGGTAGGAAGCCTGAAAACTGAGGTTTCCAAATGCAATCGGAGCATGGAGAGAGGCTGTTTGGGTACAGGAAATGAACAGACACTTCTGCTGGTGGTGCTAGTAACAAAGATTCTCTTTCTGACTGACACTTAGCCTCCTCTGAGCCCTCTAGGTCTCCACCTTGACAGTTATCTTGCTATAAATGCATCACCCCATTGTAGCAAGAATCTTGATAGTTGGGAAAGAATCCCCCACCCCAATATCTCATCGTCCTTTATCTGACCAGATTCTTCATCCTTCATACTTGTTACCTGATTATTCTAGCCTGCCTTCAACAATCTTGTGAGATGTCTAACCTGTATCCTCCTTTTATTCCTAATGTTTTCTTAGTCATTTTCCACCCACTGATTCCCAACCTGCCCCTTGGCTAGGAATCCCTGCTTGTCCATGCTGTACTCAGAAGTGAGCCCTGTTGTACTGAGGTCTATCTTCCCCATTGCAGTAGTTCCTGAATACAGTGTTTTTACTACTTTACTGTCTGGTTCTGGTTTTAATACCCACGTAGACAGACTCTTGACCTCCCAACCTCAATATCTTAACCTTTTTGTGACCAAACCTAGCAGGAAGCCAATGGGCAAAGGAGCCTGAAAAATAGGGCTTTTAGGAGTCAGGCCCTTTTGCAGAGCAAAGCGGAAGAAAGGAATAAATGGATTGGATTATACAGTAAGGAAAAACAGGCAAATGGCAAGCATGCTACATGAGTACAGAAACCACAACTTTCCTTCTTTGCATTCACAACACCTAACCTAGCACATAACGATAATGACTAGAACATTTATTGAGCTCTTACTATCTTCTAGACACTTTATATGTAATAACTCATTTAAATCTCATAACAACCCGACGAGATAAATTCTGTTGGTCAACTCCATTGTATATTTTGCAACACAGCAAGTTAATTACCTAAGTTATGTTAGCTACTAGGTGACAGGACTATCAAACCAAAGCTGCTTAGATTCAGATCCTGAACTCTATTCCACTTTCTTGTATCAACAGTGGGCACTTAAATACACATGAAAGAGGGTGCCCCATAAATACTCACTAAGGGTTTTGGAGAGGTTGGTGAAAAGGAAAATGGCAATAGAGAGCACTCTGAGCTAGAGGTCAAAAGAACTAAGACCCTGTTCCAAACTTTTTTTCCCTATAAATATGACTTGTGGTCTTACCACTGGTAATACCCTGTTTATAAAGCATTTTGAGATTTTTATGAATACTTGTGAATCTAGCAATATTATCCAAAAGACATAATGAATCTGTAGGTTGCATATTCTCCTGACAAAGATTAGCCAAGCCATCTTTGATTTCCACAGGCCAGATTAGATTCTGCGGTCTCTCTTCAGTGACCACGTGGGTCTACCAAGTCAGGATTCTGTACCCCAGCGGTCTCCAGCCTTGCTCATGGGAGACAATTTTTCCACAGATGTGGGGTGTGCTGTGTGGGAGACAGTTTCAGGATGAAACTCTTCTACTTCAAATCATCAGGCGTTAAGAGTATCATAAGGAGCACGTGACCTAGATCCCTCTTATGCACAGTTCACAATACGGTTTGCACTCCTATGAGAATCTAATGCCATGGCTGATCTTACAGGGGGCGGAGCTCAGGCAGTAATGCCTGCTCACCTACCACTTACATCTTGCTGTGTGACCCAGTTTCTAACAGGCCATGAACCAGTATAGGTCTGTGGCCTGAGGGGTGGGGATCCTTGCTGTACACCACAAAAACCTTTGTATTTCCTCCTTGCAATCACATTTTTCAGCTCACCAAAGAAAAGCTACCAAAAGCTCTTCCTTTATGGCCCTTCCTATATTCTGTCCTATGTCATATTTACATGCAAAAAATTGTCTAAATTGACTTAGAAAATATATTAATCATTTAATAATTCATTTCAAAATTATATATTGAGGACCTATTATACAACAAGGACTCTCATACCAGGAGCCTGAGTATAAAAGCTCATGAAGGTGTTAAGTATCTGGGCTAATATTTGTTGGCGTAATGTGTGAAATCAAATTTTGGTTGCAAATGAAGACTTGGTTGTCATCTAGAATGTAAAAGTGAAACTTTAAAACGATACCATCTGATATTGGCTTTATTTCTTCATTGAACAAGTATTTAGGTACCTTAATATGAAATCTGTGCTAAGCACTGGAGATGTAACGGTAAATAGCAAAGTCACCATCCTTAAGACATTTCAGATGGGAATAGGAGCAGAAAAAACAGGCCACTACTGTCCAGTGCTAGAACAGGAGAAAGAACAAGGCGCGACAGAGCACAGAGGAGGATCATCTTCACCACCATAGAGATGAGAGAGGTGGCTTTTCAGAAGCAGCTGAGAGCTGAACACCGAGGAGCAGCTGGACAGACAAGACGGCAGAACTGAGTGAGTACAACCGGAGCTGACGAGGGAGGTTGCGGCTGGAGAGCTGAGGCTAGAAACCAGTGAGCCAACTCACCAAGCGTCTTAAACGCCACGATGATTAGTGATGGAATCCTCCCGGGCTCCTACAGATATGACAACTTAAACTTCATTAGTGATCTGGCAGAATAAAGTGAGAATCGGCAGATGTGAATTCTGCTTTTGGTTGAGTCACTTGATGTCAGAGCTCAAAGCCTGTCACTTAATCTCTTGGGCTTCATTTTTCTCATTGGCCTAATGAAAATGCTGTTACTTGTTCTCACCATACATAAATATTATGAAAATCTAAGGAACTAATGTTAACTGGGAATACTCTTTAGTCTTAAGCCAAAAATCTTACCCACCATTCCTCCTCTTCTGCATATTGCAGTATCCCCTGACCCCTTCCAGCTTTCACTACCCAGTCTTCCTTGGTTTATTTTATTTCCCCAGGCAAGCTGTAGAACAGAACATCAGCTCTAAACTTCCTCACTGTTTATGAAATGAACATATTACAACCCTCACCCACCTTCCTTTTTAATGGGATGTATTTGTCACTTATAGAAGTAGGCCGAGCTGACAGAACATATTACAAGAAGTTTTAAAGCAATAGGATGAGTTATCCATGGTCTACATCCTTCAAATGAAGCTGATCCTGACTTAATTAAGCTCCCATACTTGATGGCCCTTGCAGATGCTGTGGGTCTTTACAAGTCTGTGTAGTTTAAATGGAAGACCCCAAAGCCATCACATAAAATTAGAATGACCCAGTGCATACGCGAGGTGGACTGAGAGCTAAGAAGCCATCAGGTGGCCAGGTGTAACTGGTTCAGTTTTCTACAGATTCCTTAAGCAAAGGAGGAGAATTTTTTATGTTAACTCCTGAGTAGTTGGTACGGGATGGAAGGAAGAGTAAGCAGAGGACAATGGATGGACGTGGTGGCTCACACCTGTAATCCCAGCACTCTGGGAGGCTGAGGCAGGTGGATCACTTGAGGTCAGGAGTTCGAGACCAGCCAGACCAACATGGCGAAACCCCATCTCTACTAAAAATACAAAAAGCAGTCAGGTAAGGTGACACATGCCTGTAGTCCCAGCTACTCAGGAGGCTAAGGAAGAAGAATCATTTGAACCCAGGAGGTGGAGGTTACAGTGAGCTGAGGTCACACCACTGTACTCCAGCCTGGGCAGCAAGGAGAGACACCATCCTCATGCCCTCCAAAACAGTCTGTTTTTCCCAAAAGGAAGCAAATCAGACTGAACCATGTAGAAGCTCAGTGTGTGTTAGGTTGGACCATGAATGGTCTGAGATGGAAGAAAAGGAGGGAGAGGATGGGAAGGAGCAAGGGGAGGACAGGGCAAAGAGGTGGAAAAAGGAAGAGAAACAAAGGATGCACAGGTCTGGTGTGGTGGCCGCTGCCTGTAATCCCAGCACTTTGGGAGGCCGAAGCAGGTAGATCACTTGAGGTCAGGAGTTCGAGACCAACCTGACCAACATGAAAACCCTGTCTCTACTAAAAATACGAAAATTAGCTGGGTGTGGTAATGCATGCCTGTAATCCCACCTACTCGGGAGACTGAGGTAGGAGAATAGCTTGAACCCTGGATGCAGAGGTCGCAGTGAGCTGAGATAGCATTACTGCACTCTGGCCTGGGTGACAGAACGGGACTTATCTCCCCCCATCAAAAAAACCTTCAAAAGTGAGATTTCAAGCGCCAACGTGCAGGTCAGTACAAGGCATCTGTTTAAATGTGTGCATTTTGAGCTTGTGGAAACCAGCAGACTATTTGGATGTCATCTAACATACAGATTCTTAAATTAGCACACCACTTTTATGAGTCTTTTGCCTTTTTTGTCTAAATATATGCTGCTGTATGAAGTTGGAAAGTAGGAAAAGAACCCTCTTCCTTTCTGTAAATGCAAGTCCACCTACTACTTTTGTCTTTGTTTTTTCCCCAGTGTTACAAATGTTCCCTCATTCTGGCTTTCAAATGTATACAACACGTTACAAGTCCTATGGTAAGAATAAAAGCAGGTCGTCAAAATCATTTGAAACCTCACAACCTTTGCATTTATCTTCACCTTGCTCTCCTGTGTCTGTTCTGTGTAACCTCTCCTTTCCTAGTCTCATGCACCGTTACTGAATGATGGAGTGTGTGCTTCATATACTCAACTCTAATATTTACTCACTTATAATTGGAAATTTGCCTTCAACTTCAGCCAGGACTCCTTTCCTGAGTCTCTACTCACAATATTTCTGCATTTTGCTCTCTATATGTTCACCTATAATCCAAAGCAGGTAATCTTTCTGATGTCTTTAAATAGACATATTTCATTTTTTCCTATGGCATGTCTTTCTCTTTTATTTGGATTTAGTTAATTCGTTATCTTTCTGCTGTAGCTTTTTCATTCTCTGTCAGTAGAAAATATTTAAAATCATCTGGTTTGCATACAGCTTGGGGAAAAGTTTATTTTTTAAAAAGGGGTCACAATTTTTTTAAATTTGCCACCAAATCTGAATTCCTATTTGCATTTTCCTCTGCAATCTGAAAGGCTAATTGCAGACACGTTGTGCTCCATTGGATGTTTCAATGTCTGTGGGAGGTTCAAATCATGATATAAAGGTTTGCTTCTGTTGTCAGTTCTGAATCATTTTTTTGATACTGACTCAAGTATTTTTCCCATTCAATTCAAGTATTTTCCAATCACCTACAGATCAATCTCTGCTCAAATCTTCAATTAGTCCTCCAATTTTCACTTCCCTCCTCCTGATTGCTTGTACTTCCTGGAAGATGTATATAGACGTTTGCTGATATTTTTTGCTGGTTTGTTTTTTAATAGCTTATTTTCAGAGGTGGGATTGTAGAAAACTTTCATTTGAGTTTATATTTTTATATTACTTGGATTTATTACAAGTATATATTAAGAAAAATGAATGTTTAAATACACTTATTCCTCCAAAAATCATTGCAGAAAATTCATACTGCAAGAAGAGTCTCTATATATTCTGTGGGGCTATATACTTATTTTTTGTCTTAATCAAATTTAAGGAGCATGAGACTACAAGGAGACAGCAACCTTGCTCTAACATTTTCTCAAATATTCTGAAGTTTGTAAGCTAAGTCATGAAGTTTGCTAATACATAAGGTGCTTGTGATCGAATTTCTGTTCTGGTGAACAGTCTGCTCTCTTCTGCCATAGTGATACATTTGAGCTTGTTCTACCATTTTGACGTTCCTTTCCTCAAGTTTATTTTGATCCAGCTTCTCAAAAACTGCTGTGCTATCAGCCCTCTTGACAAACTGGCTCGATGGTTTGCTGGATTCAGGCTGTTTGCAGAAAGTTTCTGGGTGCTGCGTGCTAGGTCTCCGACAAAATGTGATTTCCTCTTGTTTCAGTTAATTGACATAATGCTTTTTAACTTCAGTTACCTGTGAAAATATATTCTTTGAGAAAACATCAGCATTTCAGTTCATGATACTATGAAAGAAACGTTTTACATGATATATACAGACGAATATAGACAGAGCAATTGGCCCTACCTTTGGCCCTTTGGTTGATATGCTCTTGAAAATTCTTAAGTTGCCTTACAAAGCTGAGGTCAGTTGCTTCTTTCCCTAATACATTTGAGTTTTCTGCGGTTGTTCAAAATCCTCACTTTCCCCCTGTGTATGTTACTTTATAAGTTATCAGAGATCCTACAGCCCTGTGCGCAGCTCAAGACAGACGAGCAGGACAGGGTGCGCGTGCGCAGTGGGCGGTGCTCCCCGGGCCCCTCCCGCGAGCCCCCGGTCCTCTCGGCGGCTCCCTCCTCCGGCTCGCCTGTCTTCTCATTTGTCACCCTAGCTACTCTCCCTCCCAGTCACCCACAGTAGTTTCACAGCAAAATGGGAGGAGGAAATAGCAGCCTGCCACACAAAATGAGACGGGGAGGGAAGCCCCGCCCCTGCATGCTACAAGGGCGGGGCTGGTTTACACGTTCCCAGCTGTGAACTGCAGAGAGGTCACAGGCACTGGATCCGTTTGACACCATCTGTAAAAACCACTGACTTCTGGAATACTCTGAGCACTTCATATTGAGATCAAGACTCCCTTTTCCCTTCCAGAAAGCCTCCTGGAAGATTCCAGAAAGCTTTAAGTTTCAGGGCTTGCAGACCCTTTTGGGATTTTCAGAGAACTGCTCATGTACTTTACAAGATCTGAGATATTTTCTCCCAGAGTGTAAACCTTCTTTATATACCCCTAAGGGTTAGAATGAGCTGCTTAGAAAATGAGACTGAACTAAAAGATATTTTTAGAAATAGAACTTAATAATTTTAAACCATAACACTGCCTACGAGAGAGGAAAGTTGGACTCAGTTTCTTAGAGAATGTGTAAGTGCCTCTATAAATAGATAAGAAACATTTGATAGTGCAGAGATCACTTGGCAATATCTCTGCATGCCCTACAAGCATTTAAAAATAGTACAATCGGGCTTCTCTCTTAGGACAGATGGAGATTTTTCGATTTTCCCTAGGCATCAATCAGCACAACTTCTCTATTAAAGATAATCTAAAACAGTGTTTTTCAAACTGACTACAACTCACAGTAAGAAATGTTTAAATACACAGTATCCACCCTACTACACATGAAACTGAGAGTTTCATGGAACAGCACACATTATTACCATATGGAGTGCATACTGATTTTTTTTCTATTTCAGTCTATTCTGTACATTAAAAGGAAAAAAATAGCTGTGACTTACAATTGACTGTAACTTAAGACCAGTTAGTACAGTAGTTCTTAACCCTGGATAACATTAGAATCATCTCCCCCTCCCCTCCAACCAAAAAAATACTATTCCAGGGTTCCTACTCCAAGCCAAAACAATTTTCATTGTGAAGTAAGGGCAATGCTGTTGTTTAAAATGTTTCCCAGGTGATGCAGGGTGCAGCCAGAAGTAAAAACCACTGCATTGATGGGTCTTGATCTCACACTGATGAATCCTGATCTTCTAGACATTTCAATCAACATTACATTCAGGTTGGGACTAGAGAAGTGTGAAAGTGTTGAGTTTTTCTGAAAACATATAAACCAGGGTGACTATCTGACTTATTTTTGGCTATTAGTGCCCATTACAAGATTTTTGTGTGTAAATACAAGTGAAAAAGGGTTTGTTTTTTTTTATATGTAACCCGAAGAGAATATGGGTTACATGTGGTCCATGCTGAAGTCTTAATCAGTGGGAGAAAAAAGAAGCTCCAAACTATAAAACCTATGTCCATGGGTTATGGCATGGATGAAATGTGCAAACAAAAGCAAGAACCTTAATCTGTTCAACCTTTGCTTTGCTATGTGTATTAGTCTGTTTTCATACTGCTGATAGATACACTGGAGACTGGGCAATTTATGAAAGAGATTTTAATAGACTCACAGTTCCACATGGCTGGGGAGGCCTCAAAATCATGGTGGGAGATGAAAGGCACATCTCACACATCGGCAGAAAAGAGAAGAGAACTTGTGCAGAGAAACTCCCAAACTCCCGTTTCAAAAACCATCAGACCTTGTGAGACTTACTATCATGAGAATAGCATGGGAAAGACGCACCCCCATGATTCAACTACTTCCCACTGGGTCCCTCCTACAACACAAAGGAATTGTGGGAGCTACAATTCAAGATGAGATTACCAAACCATATGGCTAGGTTGTTGTGACATGGAAGAAAAACCATTTGTTTTCAGAAGCTAATATCAACACAGAACTTTGCTCCCTTGGCTCTGATAGGAAGAACTGTGATCCTTCCTCTTCTCATATTACTGCTAACTCTGAGTTTCTGGGATTCCATTTGAGACCCTACTTGGGAATTTACTTACACCCTACTTGGTTGCAAAAGATTTAAGATAGCCTACAAATATGGTAAGGTTAGGAGAAGACAGGAGGAAGGAGAGAAGAGATAAGAGACGTTGAGGGAGGTGTAGGGTAGATGGAAGAAGAGGAGGAGGGGGAAAAGAAGAAGGTGGAGCGGGAAAAGAGGTTCAAAGCAAGAGAAAATGCAATGAGGAAGCCTGACATGGTATCTACACACAAAATGCACGTGGGAAGGGAGATGAAAGGGAAGAGATTACAGATTTTGACAATGTTTTGCATACCTAGTAACTGATGCATAGTGTAGCAAAGGCATTCAGTAGTCATTTGCTGCTTTTGAACTTTGGGTATTTATTGTGTAACTGTCAACTATATCACCTTCATCATGTAACATTTTTCATTCATCTGTAAATTAAGGATAATGATATTGCATTGCAGTCTTACCTCCTGGAGATCTTTGGATTATCTGACATGATGTTTAAATGCCTGGAAAAATATTTTAACACAGGACTTCTTCAGTCTAGATGGATTAATTACATCTCTCAAATAGGTAGACTTAGAAAAATCTTCTCTTTCAAATTGGAGTGTGCTGCTTCAGGCTGAGGCTAGAAGGGCAATTCTTCACCAAGAACACAATACTTAACAAAATCAATTATGTCCCCAGCTTGTTGTGATGCTGTTAACAAAGGCATGGTTCCTTTTCAAATGAAATTTTACCTTTAGCAATAAAGACTGTGGCCTACATTTCTTGGAGTTTGAGCATTCTTGAGAAGTCTGGCCTCTGAGGCCCGGAGTATAGGTAGGAGATTAATTTCACAGAAAGGAAAAATGCTATGCAGGAAGGCAAGTCCTGAAACACGAGTTCCCTGCTGTTCTTTGTATAAATCCCATTGAAGATTTGTGAGATATGCCTGACATTATCATCACCATGAGCAGTCCTATTTAAAACTATCCTTAAAGAACAGTTAAAATTTTAGGAAGTACTTGGCAGAACCTTTGGATAGAATAAAAGATGTAGTGGACAGTAGCATTTTTTTCTAAGGACTTATGATAAATTACAGAAATGTGCTAAAGTTGACAAGTGTTTTCACTATACTAATGGATATTTAGACGGAAAAGTCTGTATTTGCACATGGCTTACTCCTGAACATCAACATAACAAGGAAAAAGGAAATTACATTTATTGTGTGCTTACTACCTAGTTAATAATGCACTGCACACATTTGAACATTATCTCATTTAATGTTACAGTAGTTTTTCAAAACGGAACGTGTCTTCATTATACAGATAAAAGCCTCAAGGTTCAGAAAAGTTAAATGACTTGTCAAAGTCACACAAGGCAACCCAAGCAGAGAAATAATTTCAACACAAATCTTGCTGGGTTTTCAAGGTCCTTAGGTTAATTTACACACTGTGAAATCATATACAATCCCAGAATTTCCCAGTTCACATTACAGCCTTAGAGACTGGGTAAAGTAAAGCCTCTTCTCTGGATGTTCTAAAACAAGGATGAAGCAAGTGATTTCATCCTATGTAGGACAGATAGAATCTTCTCTTTTTAGGACCAGGTAGTAAATACTTGCAGGTTTGCAAGCCATATGATCTCTATCACAACCACTCAGTTCTATGGTTATAGCATGAAAGCAGCCATAGAGGATACTTAAATGAGCATGACTCGCTGTGTTCTAATAAAGCTTTATAAGAACAGGTGACAGACCAGGTTTAACCCAAGGACCATAATTTGTAGACCTCTGCTTTAAGACATTCCAGTGAAGACACACTGCATAAGACGGTCATTTCCAAATTTGTAGAGGTAGAAAAAGTTAAACACTTACCTGAAGGCTCCAAAACCAGAGACAATTTTCTTGATTAAAAAATAGAGTTCAAGACCAGCCTGGCCAATATGCTGAGACCCTGTCTACTAAAAGTACAAAAATTAGCTGGGCATGCTGGTGATGGGCACCTGTAATCCCAGCTACTCGGGAGGCTGAGGCAGAAGAATCGTTTGAACTTGGAAGATGGAGACTGCAGTGAGCCAAATTGTGCCACTGTACTACAGTCTGGGCAACAGAGCCAGATTCTGTCTCAGAAAAACTATCATTTTCATTAAGGCAAATTTTTAAATCCCTTTTACACAGTAAATATTTAGCTTCTAAAAGAGATACTTAAACTGGTAAATAAAACTGCCATGGTTTATTTTCCTTTCTGGATTTGAGAAACATTTTACACAATTCCCATAAAGAATGGCATTTGAAAATCAAGACCCATACTGGCTTATAATTTGTAACTTTCATTGTTCCCCCCCATATCCCAAGAGGAAAAATTATTCTCTAATAAAAGCTAGTTAAATTCAGGTTCATATTCTGTTTTACTGAAAATAGCAAGTGGAAGCTACTACTGGTAAAGGAGCAAAAGCAGCAGAGAGGGAAAGTAGACAGGAGGTCTCTGGTCAGTTAGGAGGGATGTGTGATGTTTACGATTCTCTGGCGCTATCCTAGGTCTCTAGTATGAGAATTAGTTTCCAAACCAAACAAGAAAACTGTTGTCTGACAAATTGCAAGTGTCCCGAAGGGAACAAGAGAACCAGATGTATTTAGAACAACCGTGACTGCAAATCCTGGAGGAAAGTGACTATATCTACAAAATTTCTCTACAACCTGGACTGAAAGAAGAAAAGTGTAATGAGAGAACCCTGCAGGCAAGAGCCTGGGGACCAAATTGAGTTAGGTGGAGATTTATAGGTCATTTTAACCAGACTGGCTGTGGAAATGAGTTAGAATTAGCAAAATCATCAGCATTACGACTTCATTTTGTATAGGTTCCAAAGGGGATTAAACAATCAGGCTGTATTTTTCTAAATTAATGTTTTCTATTTCTGTACATTATTGTAGCTTTAAAATTCAATTTTAGGCAGGAACCGAGGTTGATCCATTACCTGCCATCTTGTTTGAGGCACATATGAGCTGTGTGGTTAAAAGCATGGGTTATGGACTGAGCGTGACTGAATCCCAGTTCCATCCTTTATGAGCTTTGTGGTCTTTAGCGTGTTATTTATGCTTTCTGTATTCAGGCTCCCCATCTGTACAGTGGGAAGGGGAATAGTCCCTACCTCATGGGACTGAAATGTGGATTTGATGGATTACTATATTTATACACTCGTTTTATCTGTTTATTGAACTTGCCAGGACATGAGGACCCTCCACGAGGTTAGGAGCCTCTAGTTGAGTACAGATGAGAGGCTAACGGCTTCACCATTAAAGGAATTTGTGATAGGTACTGAACAAATGTTTGGCTAGAGAGGAGGCCCCTAAAGCATCCTGGAAAAGCAGAAAGGCCCCCTGGAAGGAGTTGATGCTTGAGCTGTGTTTCCTGAGAGAAACAGGACTCAAGCAGGCAAGGAGAGTATCTGGTTTTCCATACAGAGGGAATAACTTGCCTATAGGAAAACAAATGCACTCTTAACACAATGTTTAAAGCCCTCCACATGTGATCTGAAATTGCTTCCAAGCCTCATCTCCCAGCACATTGTTACCCAGTCCCAGATACCTGGCACCTCACTTTGCTCTGCCCGAGACCACATTTTTTTTTTTTTTTTGAGACCATCTTTGTCACCCAGGCTGGAATGTACAGTGGCACGAACTCAGCTCACTGCAACCTCTACTTCCTGGGTTCAAGCGATTCTCCTGTCTCAGCCTCCTGAGTAGCTGGGACTACAGGTGCACACCACCATGCCTGGCTATTTTTTGTATTTTGAGTAGAGACAGGTTTTCAGCATGTTGACCACGCTGGTCTTGAACTCCTGACCTCAGGTGATGTGCCCGCCTTGGCCTCCCAAAGTGTTGGCTAACAGGCATGAGTTACTGCTTCCAGCCCACATATTCTTAATTTCTGACGTTCAGTGCTTGTCAGAAATTGGGGAATAACTGTATTTTACAGCATCATAGGGTAAAAGATACCGCACCCTATTCCTGATAGAGTCTCCACGCCTATCAGTGCCCAGAATACCTTGTAAAAAGTCGCCGTGGGCTCACATATAGTGTCCATATCCCAACAACCTAAAATGAACTCTGGACATTTTCCTTCTCCCCTGCCTTACAAAACCCATGAACCTATTACAATGAGAGGCGATATGTCTTATCTATAAGCTCATCTAGCCTGGCATGCATGTCTGTTTTTGGTTCTAAATAATTATAAATATCTTGAATGTAAGTGACAACCTTTCTCAAAATTGTCTAAAGCTATAGAGGCATTGAGAAAAATAAATCCCCATACAGGGATTGTTAAACTCCATGAGTTCATACTACTTTATTATAAATCCAATATCAGATTCTAGAATATACTTAAGATTCCAGCTCTGTGAAATTAACCTTGCCACCAATCATGGTTGAGTCATTTCCTCAATCACAAGCTTTTTAAACGAAGACATTTGAAGAACTCTGCTTCCCTAGAGATTTTCCTTTCAGATTTCAATTGAACCTTTTAAGTGAAGGGGCCCTATATCTTTCAAAATTGGGAAATGAAATCTATTAGAGTGGCTAACCCTCTAACACTTGATGTTGGGAGTTCACAGGCAGAAAACAATCTTTTCCTTATTACATAAAAATTTCTGGTTCACACCAGCTCTGAAAACAGCTATGTATTTCATTGCATTTCACTACCTCTGGCAAGTTGGATATTGAAATGGCACAGAGATTCTGACAGTACTCTAAATGAATGCATCAGTATTTCTATAACTGGATTTAAAGGGCTTCATCTGCACTATGGTGCTAAGACTGGTAATAAAACAAAAGAATACAATGTCAAGGTAAAATCAAAAGGACATATAATAGCTGCATGTGCTATTCCATGACAAGGGCATAATGAAATGTACAGGGAAGAGAGTAGCGTTATAAAAGAGAAGTGCTGAACTTCTGATAAACTGCTATGGAACTGGAGAGGGAGAAGATACAATTTGTCTTCCTTGTTCTTTTTCAATTTCTGGGTTACATTTAAAAATCAGCAAGACATTGTCACAGCAAGAAATGAAAGATGTTCGTGGTAGACACACTTTAAACCCTTACTTCCCCTCTCATCCAGAGAGATGAGCGTAATGAACTCTTGCTCCATCTCTCTGCCGCACCAATTGGACCAGAGGCTAAGAAGACTTAAAAATTTGCAGTTAACACTGAGAGATTCTAATTTAGCTTTGTTGGTCTCTTGGGCAGAGAGGGAAACATCATACTGTGGAGGTGCCATACTTTACCTGTCATGAGAACATAAACGCAAATATCATTGTTAGATGTTTTAAAATTATATCACTTTGGATGTATAAAAAAGGAAACTTTATTTTTCTTTAAAACATTTCTGATTTGAGCTGGGCGTGGTGGCTCACACCTATAATCCCAGCACTTTGGAAGGCTGAGGCAGGCAGATCACAAGGTCAGGAGTTTGAGACCATCCTGACCAACATGGTGAAACCCCATCTCTACTAAAAATACAAAAATTAGCTGGGCATGGTGGTGTGCACCTGTAATCCCAGCTACTCAGGAGGCCGAGGCAGGAGAATCACTTGAACCCAAGAGGCGGAGGTTGCAGTGAGCCAAGATTGTGCCACTGCATTCCAGCCTGGGTGATACAGCGAGACTCCATCGAAGAAAGAAGAAAGAAAAACTTCTGATTTGGAGCCACTGTTATTTCTAATGCATAATATTTAGTCTGGTCATTTCCAGAAAAACTCAAATTGATCATTCAGAAACAAAACATGATTGATCAAGATTTTTTTTTTAAGGATAATTTCTTCCTCTTGTTCATTTCATGTTACTATGAATTTCCCATATGCTGCTAAGAGTTGCCAGTAACAATACAAAATACCTCATTGAATTTGAATTTCAAACATTATAAATCCATAAAAAACATTAAGTATGGCCCCTGTAATATTTGGGATATACTTACACTAAAATACTGTGTTTAATTGAAAATCAAATTTAACTGAGCCTGCTTTGTTTTTATTTCCTGAATCTGGAAACCCTATACTGAGGTGTGAAATTGGCTTTTCCAGTTTGGTCGCTGCTGTCGTGTGTTGAGCCTCTACCCCTAGCTCACCCCAGGATGGTCTTTCCACGTTCCTGCTTATGCCTGAAGACCTGCCGTGGCCTCTGAATGTCAGGTCACTTGAGGCCTGCTTCTTGTTTCAGGAAGGGAAATAGGGATTTCCAGGCTGCTTGGTGTCGTCTTGTTCATGTTCAGTCACTTGTGGATGATCCCCCATACCAGCCACTCTAAAGCCTGCAGGAGCACAGGGCGCTATCCCAGAGCACTCATGCCTAGAGAAAGGGGCCATTTCTAGTTTCTGCTTGACCATATTGACATGGGAGATGGAGAAGGAGGCTTCCCACATTGAGTATCACCTAGAATTTGAGCTAAGAGGAAAGAACCTATTTTCCTTGGACTTACAGGAAGGTTCTATTCTTTCTTGGTGCCCTGAGTTTACACTTAACATTTTTCTCTTCAGATAGTCCTCTTCCCTCCCCAACTCTTGAGGTCTGTTTAACTACTTGGGAAACAGGGTGTGAACTGAAAATGTTTTTTGGATAAGATATCCTTCCAAGAGTAACTATAGAGTGTAAAAGGTAAAAATTTGTCACTCTTTCTCTGGTTTCATTCTGACCATTATCTGAGTACAATAAAACCAGAATTTCATAACACATCTTAAGCACTTGAGAGATTAAAATCACTTTTATAAATCAGTCTTTGCTCAGAGTAAACTAACATGGTTATAATAGATTAATTGGAAAATTTAGATGAGAACATTCCAAAATGGAACTTAAGGAGCTGAGCCAAAACTGCCCTCAAATGTAAAATAGTATTCTTATAGAGCACAAATATAAAGCAGAAGAAAATGAATGTTAATTATATAAATTTAATAAGGACAAGAAAAATGCAAAATGTGATTCCACATGTAGAGAAAATAAGTAAACAGGGAAAATTTTAATTAAAAATTAAGATTTCAGGCAGGAATATAAGATAAAAATAAGGCAATGGCATATATTATGCTAAGATCTTTGAAAATCTTAGCAGAATATATCTGAGAAAATATATTAATGGGACTGGCTCAACTACAGCAAAAAATTAATAGTTCAATGAAAATGTACACTGAACACAATTATTTTCCCCAACATTTCTGGGCAAGAGTTTATTAAATTTCCTGAACATTTCTAAAAACTGATATCTATGTTAAAATTATTTTAAAAAGACATATTAAAACTGCACTCAAAATACTATCCAACCAAGATAAAACATAAGGAATAGATTGATCATCTATAGATAGAGGCAAAAATCCATTAATACATTAAAATAATTTACTGCAATAAAATGAGGTTAACCAGTAATACAGAAAATCTATTAAATTTAATTTTGTTCATGAATTACCTTATTTGATAATAGATGGCAAAACTGAATACTAGATAATTTATTGAGAATTTATAAAGAATATGTAACTTAGGACACTGTGAATAAAATGACAAAAACGAGAAAGTCTTTTGTTTTACTGAACATTTTTGAAAATTCTATCAGTACATTATAAATTGTATCCTATATGAAGCTTAGATATTAGAATGAAAATGACAATTTGTACTGATACAATTCTTAAAAATGCAAGAGAATAACTTAAAATCTCTCAGAACCAATTAGAAATCTGGTGAAGTAATTAAATATTTCAAAAGTTTATCTTAATATCAGTCTTAGCAGTTACAAGGTTTTAAAAAGATAATATATAATAGGTATAAATAATCCTAGCAAAAACATACGCAGGGTCCTCTATTAGAAAAACTATTGAAACTGAAACAGTAGGTCAGAAGGCTAAAATCATACAAAGATATTAAGCTTCTCAAATCAACTTATAGGTTTAATATAAACCTTAAAAAAAATTCCAGTGTAAGTTTTTTAAACTTGTTAAAAAGTTTTTGAAAACCGGAAGAATAAGTAGACAATAAGTCATTTTGTAAAAGTTAATATAGACTTACCCTATTAGTTGAAATATATTCTGAAACTATAATTACAGCAATGTGGACTTGGCAAAACAGCCATTTTATCCAATTAATGGGATTATTTTAAAAATGGAATATCAAGTTATATTCACTCCTTATCTAGTCTTCTGACCCTTAATTAAAATTTCTCTAGTTTTCTCCTCCATTTTATACACTAGTAGATTTCAGAAATGCTATGTTTTTAAAAAATTTTTACTTTAGATGATTCCACATTTCCTCTAGTTGATAAGCAGGTTTGGTACAATATTGGTTCTCATTTGGTGCATCTAATGGGAAAATTCGCTCATATGAAAGTCTGGTTCACTGGGAAACTTTCTCTATAGATGAATAGTTAACATGTGTCACAAAAAGATGACTAAATTCCACAAGAAGTATAGATGGCTGGATCATATTTTCAAATACCAGTATCTCCTAATTGAAGAAGATGACAGGTTTAGCTTCCTGTGTTTGACAGTCACAGATAACTTCGGTAATTACAGTTGTAAGAGGTGTCTGGATGGGGATTGAGGTGAGGAAGAAGGTCTTGCAAATTCTGTAATAGAAGGAAAGCTTCTGAAAACATATATGGACTTTCATGTAATGCACCCTGCTGAGCTAGGCTCAAGGTACTGAATTAGCTGCTTTCATGATAATGGTGGCGATGATTAAAGAAATAAATATTCTCAAGCTTCCCTAAACCCAAGTAACCTCTGTTTTTTAGATCATAAGAAGGGGTAGACATGGATAAAGAAAGCAAGATGCTGGTTAAATAAGCAAAATATAACCTATACTTATCAGCATAGAGAGATCAATATGCATCTCAAGAAAATTTTAGCTTTAATACTGGCTGGTGTTTTACAAGTAATTTTTATGTTCTTAATTATGCTTGACTGATATTATGATCATATATTACTTTTAAATAAGGAAATAAAATACCAGTAACTGATACTTTAAAAGTCACCTATGTTGCAAGTTTTCTTGACCAGGCTGTTCAGCAGTGTTCTCTTATCTACATTCCCCAACTCCTACTTTCTAATCATTACATAACTAAAGAATAGTATCTGTTAATTGCTTAAAATGCTTTCCTTATTAGATTTTGAGTTAGGGTAGGGAGCTTCTCTTATTCACTGAGCATATAGTAGAGTCTACATATTTGCAGGTCGAATGAAAGGATAAACAAATGGTTGTTCCCACTGGTAGTATTGAACAGCAGCTGATTCTTAAAAATCCAAAATGTGGCACATATCAATTCTGATAAAGGAATAGGGGAATTGAAGATCCTCCCACTGAAGACCGCCAAGAGTCCTGGAACAAAATGTAAAAACTGCATCTAATGAAAAGCCTAGCAGACTTCCACAAGACGGGGATAAAGTACTGGAGGTACAAAGAAGGAAAGGGAACTTAAGGAGGTAAGCCAGAGACATTCCTGCTCCAGGATATTTTCAGACTCAGAGGACAGCCAAGACAACCAGAATGGTGAGAAGGGAGGGAACAAGGAATAAGGTCCTGTGTCTACCAAGTGTGAGACCTGGAGTATTATCCCTTCTCACCAGCAGATATCCTAAAAGCTTCAGGAAACAAAATTCAAAAGTGTTCATTGTCATCAAAGCCAAGAAAGCAATCCGTTTTCTTATTTGGGACCCAAACGTCTCCACTATATAAACGAGGTGCAGGCTATACCCTGAAGATGCAGAAAAATGTCAAGCATTGGTCCTGAACTCTAATTCCCTCAGATACAAATAAAAATGAAAATAGAGATTTCATTTTTATAAAGAAAGATAACTTCACTTTGTGTCTCAAATTATTCCTAAAGGTAAATTTTCAAATAAAAAGTAAACCAGCAAGGATTATAAGGTTACAGTTCTAGTCAATATAAGAGCCAGGAATCACAGACACAAATAATCGTAATAGCACCAAAGGGAAACTAGATGTTGAAGTTAACAGAAGGGATGGCAAATCTATGCTTACAGTGTTCAGGCAGATGAAGGCTAATCTTGAAAACATCAAGAACCTAGAGACAGTATATAGGTAAATGGAATCCATTAAAAATTATAAAGCTGGAAAGACAATAACAAAATAACTCAATGAGATGGCTTTAGCAGCAGATTAGATACAGATGAGAAAACTAGAGAATTTTAAGATAGGTCAAAAGAAATTGTACACAATGAAACATGGAAAGACAACATTATGGAACATACAAAATAGAGGAAAAGAAAGGAAGAAGACTTGATATATACTTAATTGATGTACCAGAAAAGGAGAGAGAAATGGAAGCAGGAATAATTACAAAACATGTCAATCTACAGATTCAAGAAACCCAGTAAAGCTAACACAAGAAAAACTAAACAAAATTCATATTTAGAACATCCTTGTTAAATAGCATAATTTTTTTTAAAGCTTGAAATTTTTAAAAGAAGCCAGAGGAAAGTCATTTTATCACCAAAGGAATGACAGTTAAATAGCAAACATGTTAACAAAAGGCAAAAACAAAAAAATTTTAATTAGAAAAAGAAAAATATCAAAGTATTGAAAGAAAATTATGGACAGAATGTTATCACCAGCAAAAATGAAACGTTTTTAAAGAAGGAAAACATAATAGAATATGGTAACAGTTGATCCACAAGGAAGCTCCTAAATATGGTCTTCAAGTGGAAGGAAAATTATTGCAGAAGGAACCTTAGAGACAAAGTAAAATATGTGCCCAAAAATGTTCACAGCAAATTTTTGTAAAAGCCTTGAAATAACTCAAATGCCCATCAATAATAGAATGAACAAATTGTGATATATTCACATGGAATAGTATAAGAATGAAAGTAATCATCAGATTGTACCACAAAATGGATAAATCTTAAAGACATAAGTTTGATCAACAAAAATCCAAACACAAGAAAATATATACTCTATAGTTTGGATAAAATTCAAAAACTTATATTATTTGGGGATGCATAACTAGAGAACAAAACTAATAAAAGCAAAGTCAGTATCTAAACACTTGGGAGATTTCTGGATTTTTGGTTCTTTATTTTAATCTGTGTGCAAATGACCTGTTCATATTATAACAAATTAAGCTGTTCCTTTGTTTTATGTATATTTTTATATCTCATATATTTCATAATCTTTAAAGCAGACTTTTTAAACTCCCAACTAGCCAATCAGAAGGAACTATCAGAGAATATGTTGAGTTCCTTTGCAATTAACAAAACCCTCTAAATTATGATTTTCAATCGGCATCATAATGACCTAAAGGCAGGTATGTTTGCTGTCTGAGGGTACATGCCAAATGAGCGTGTACTTGTGAAGTATGTGTAGTTTCACATCTCGGAAGCAGGATATTCAAGACCAGGGTACCACTTTTATATTCTGATATTTCTTCTGTGGATATTGGGATCCTTACATAAAAAATAAGCTCGCTATTTTATAGTTTTTTCCTGCCCAAATAATTCATTTATTGTATGCCACCAACAATTTCTGTGCAAATTAGGGTTTAAATACAATTACTGAAAGTCTATATAAAATCTATACTTACAACTTCTGAGTTATTTACAAAATTAGAACGCTTTTCTTATTCCCATGGACTTGGATTAACACTGAATCACTGTGGAACAACACATTCAGCAAAAAATTGACTACCTGAAATCCTTTGGCCATGAAACAACAAAGCTAGAAAGCCTAATTCAGCTTATCAGGTATGTTTTAAGATATCTTGCTTGGAAACAACCAATATGACATTGAAAATTGTGCAAAGAAAAGCAAGTAGAATGATTTATTCCAAGAAGTCAAAAGGGTCTCAAGTATCGTATCAGTAGTGGTGAAAGAGAAGGCCTTAACGAGCACGGGAACAGAAAACCAAACACCACATGTTCTCACTCATAAGTGGGAAATGACCCATGGGAACACATGGACACAGGGAGGGGAACATCACACACTGGGGCCTGTCACGGGGTTGGGGACAAGAAGGGAGAGCGTTAGGACAAATACCCAGTGCATGTGTGGCTTAAAATCTAGATGACGGGTTGATAGGTGCAGCAAACTACAATGGCACATGTATACCTTTGTAACAGACCTGCACACTCAGCACATGTATCCAAGAACTTAAAGGCCTTGTTGCTGTTACTTAATAGTAAAAGGCGCAAAAAAAAAAAAAGGCAGATGCTTACAATCCTTTAAAAATAGTAAAACCAAATTCTACACCTATTGAGGCAGGTGTAGCCTGCTTATCATGACACAAAGTTTCCTACTATGTTCATTCCAGATTTCCTTTTATTATCTTAATCTTATGTTACTTCCTTAGCTTTTAATTTATATAATCTTTCTGTGTTATGGGACCCTAATCAGTTTTGTTTCAAGCTGGGATGGAAAAAATTTAGTGTGTAAATAGAATCCTCTCTCTGTGACATTTTTCAACTATTGGTCTCTATTAAAGATGACAAAAGAACACAGGCAGAATTTCATATTTTTTCTTGTCAATTTTTAGCAAATCTGAAATCCTCTGTGATGACTGGCAGAGAAGCAAAGGTTGGAGTTCCATACTGAAACAGGCTGAGTGCCAAGATGAGTGAATTTGTTACCTGAAAGGGCGTTAGATTCCTGCACCCTCAGGGTTCTGCAGAAATACACAGGCAGAGAAGGTAAAATCCAATAATGGGCAAAACCCCGACTCATCTAAGCCAAACTGACAAAATAAACATAGCTTAATCAGTAGGACCAGGTGGCAGTCACCCAAGAGTTTTGAAGGAACTCAAGGATGAAATTGGGAGACCGTTGGCCAATATGCTGGATCCAACGTTACAAATGGCCATTTCCAGCAAACTGGCAGATTGTGAATGTCACCCTGTTCATCAGAAGGGGTCAAGAGAGGACCCAGGGAGCCTGAGAAAAGCAAGTATCTCTTCTACTTGTCCAGTCTCCAATAAAAGGCGGCATCATTAGACACTAAAACAAAAATAACTTCCTAGGGGAAAGACAATATGGTTTCTGAAAAAGGAAAGCGTGAGTCACTGATTTATTATTGGTCTCTGAGGCATGTAGATAAAAGGCTAAACGTTGGCACAACCCAGAGTCAAGATTTCTTTTTTTTTTTTTCGAGACCGAGTCTCTGTCCCTCAGGCTGGAGTGCAGCGGCACAATCTCGGCTCACTGCGACCTCTGCCTCCTGGGTTCAGCCCCTCAAGTAGCTGGGATTACAGGTGCGTGCCAAGACGCCTGGCTAATTTTTGTAATTTTAGTAGAGATAGGATTTCACCAGGTTGGTCAGGCTGGTCTCAAACATCTGACCTTGTGATCCGCCCACCTCAGCCTCCTAAAGTGTTGGGTTTCCAGGCATGAGCCACCATGCCCGGCCCCAGAGTCATATTTTAAGTGCCAACATGAGCTGGGATGAGAGGAGGTAATGGCTATATCAAGCCACATGGATAAAACCATTTCCATACCCCTTCAAAAAATTCCTATGTATTGGCAAGAAAGGGACATGCATGCTTTGAGACTTGAAAGATCAGGATACATGATAAAGGATATATTACTTCACACTGTGGGTAAAAAACTTAAAACACATTGCCATTTGATGGTATTGGAAATAGATACAGATTTGGTCACTCCAGGAAACATTTTTTATTGAAAATTAACTGAGACCTGGGTTTATACTGAGTCATGGAATGACAGTGGCAAGTGAGACCCATTTGGTCCTCAGGTAGTTCCCAGTGTACTACATAGATGATTCTAAGAACTGTGGTGCCCAGTTCAAGCCCTGCATTAGGACCAGTGCACATTTATGACTAGGTGGTAACTGATGATTGAGGTCAGACAGTACAATCACAGTTACATAATAACACATCTCTTGGGACCAAATGGAAGCAATATACTGAGCTATATGGGCCATGAGTCTAAAGCAAAGTGCAAATTCCCTTGCTAAAACTGCCAATGGTAAGACCAACAAATTCTAAAACTGAATCTTACTGATTTGGTGGAGAAAGAGAATGCAATTTGGACACATGAGGATCTAGCATTATTCCTTTACCTTCTAGAGAAAGCAAAAATGACATGTTTGTGATTACTGAAAATCATGTTTTTTAATGTGATGCGCCTACATATATGGCATGTGCACAAAATTTCCAAAAGCTTCATGGAAAGAAAATGACCTGTTTATTATAATTTTAAGAACTAGGAATTAAAAAGACTTTACCAATCATGAATTGAATTAGTTCTCTCTCAACTTGATGTAATGCTCAACCTTGCTGAAAGGTCTGGGAAGGATTTTCTGAGCTCAAGCAAGAACAGCCAAGACACAGAGAATGATTTCAGCAGCATGAGCACAAGAGATTGATATCTCTCCTACAAGTCAAATGCTTCTCTTTTCTAAGCAGTTTTAAACACCTACCTTCCCCTTTTTCTGCTACATTAGCTGGTAGGCTGTCATTCTAAAGAAATTTATAATGTACCTGTACAGGAAAAGTGTGAGTGTTCTCTGGCAGGAGAGAAAAATTTCTTCAATCATCAGATTTGCTCAGCATTTTCAAACCATCTAATGGCATTTCCATAGGAACTCTATGAAGAAAAGCAAGACCTAGGAAAAAAATTCCCACAAAAGCAGACAGTTTGTTCTAGTTTCTCTGATTTAGAGAAAAATGTATTTTCTTTCCTTTTTTCTTGCACGTTTAACTGGCATGTAATAATTATTTGTAATGCCAATTTTTCAGAACAGAAATGAAAATGAGGCTAAGTAACTTGCTTCTCAGGTATATTCTCCAGCAAAAATTCTTTTCCTGGTGACCACACTGGGAAATGGCATCAGTCTTTTTTTTTTTTTTTTTTTTTTTTTTTTTTTTTTTTTTTTTTTTTTTTTTTTTTTTTTTTTTTTTAAAAAAAAAATATTATGTGGCTCAGAGCACATCTTCAATAACTGTGTTGAATGACTCTCCTCTTTTCTGCTATTGCTTCTTCAAAATTAAAAGTAGCAGGGAGGGTCTACATTCTGAGTCTCCTTTAGAATGAAGATAAAGGAAAGGAAAGGCATTGCAAGCTTATCTCCAAGGCATCACATTTGAAACCTACAATTGCATGTCAATACACTGAGCCAAAGAAGATCCCTGAGAAGGAGGTATAAAATGTCAATAGATAAAATTAGAAGGAAAATGTTTGCATCTGTGTCTGTAAGAGTACAAATGTCTTGACTATCAAATTGAGAAAACTAAATATGCCTGTGATGTCAAAGGTTAGAACACACAGGCACGTACACGCACACGCGCATATATACTCATTCTGCTCATGATAATGTAAATGTTTCTGAAGAAAGATTGGGAAACTTGTATTAAAACATTATGAAAGCTAGCTATTCTTCTAGGGATTTATGCTAAAGGAAGACTAAAGGATGTGCTAAACAATTTAGCCTCAAAGATGGTAACCAAATTGTAATAGGTAAAAATTAAAATCATCTGACTAGTCAGCAGTAAGAGGTGGCCAAGCTAATTATATCAATGATAGGATTTTATGTAGTTATTAAAATTGTAATAGCATCCATATTAACATGAAACAATTTTCATAATTTTGTTAAATAGAAAATTCAAGCTAAAAGCAAAGCAGACTGCAAATTTTATAGATGATGCATGGTGCATGCATACACATTCAAATGTATATACATTGAGAAATCCATAAAGGGCATCTTCAGGTACTAGTATTCTGTTTCTTTTACTTCAACTTTCTTTTGATCTGAATTTCCAGATTCATTTATGGTAAAAATGAATTACTTCTGAAATAAAATACTAAAAATGGACACAATTTTTAAAAATCATACTGTCAACAGTCTTCTGGAAAGTGAAAAAATTCACTTGAGTATTCTGTAGCAGCTAGACTGAGTCAACAGAAAGGCATTGTGAGTTAAAATTGAATGATAGTGGTAGGTAGAAATAGGAATCATTTATATTTAAAAAGCCATCTGATTGGTATGTTTCATATTTTCATACCTGTTGGGTTTTATAAACTAAAAAAATCTGTCTCATAAACACTAAAAATCAAAAAGCTGATACTGAGGTTTTTCTCCATCTATTCAACTGATTCTTAGAATATATTGCCTTTTATTTTAGATCAAAGCATTGAAACTGTCTTTGATCCAAAACAGCCATGCAAATCCCATATTTACATCTGAAGTCAACCTATTTATAATCAGATATTTTTTAAAATCCCTAATTTTCTTTTTATCCCTGTGATTCAAAGAGGGTTAGTGATAGTACAACTTTGAGAGCAACAGCTATGCTTTGTTTCTGAAGCAGTCCTATTTGCTAACACAGGAAATCAAAAATGCAAAAACTACCAGCCAATCAGGAAAACAGCACTGTGAATGTCAGAGCTTTGTACAAATTAGAGCATTAGTTTTTCCCTGAACAGCAGTATATTTACTTAGTAATTTTCTTTTAAACTAGAGTTACCATCTTACGTCAACAGAAGTACCAATTAAAATCACCTATTCAATGATCACCCTAACACAAGCACTGTGTTAGGACCTAGGCAATAGAGCTCATCAACTATAATTTTAATCATTGTATCTTAGAGTTTTCAAATGGAATAATTTGAAGTGAGGGAAAAATTCAAAATCTTGCTGATATAAAGGCAGATATTTCTGAGGATGATTAATGTATTTAATCATTGAGTTTTTAAATAAATACTAGATGTTGTTTTCCCCTTTTCAGTGAATATTTGCTAGGCACTGATGACCTGGTGGTGAATATAATGAAAGTCTTTCTCCTCATGCAGCTTACATTCTAGTGGGAAAGAATATTACATGAGAAATCATAATTACAAATAGTAATTATACACGCTTATGCAAATTATGCCAATAGTAACTATAAGCACTTTAAAGGAGAGGAACAGAGTCTGAAAAGCAATACTGGGGAGGTACCCGTTTATCTTGGTAAGTCTGGGGACTCTTCAAAGAAGAGGTGACAATAAGCCATCACATGAAGGATGAAAGTCATTCACTTGCCTCACATTTTGTGTGGCTCATACCAGTTACCCAAAATGTGGCACCTTGGAGGTCACTCTCTGACCTTTCTCACCTTTCTTCCATGAAACATGGCCATAAATACTTGACCTACCTCCCCTAAAAGGAGGCTGTTAAGACCCTCACTCCAGAGGAGTCCTGCCCTATGCCAGGCACGCCAAGAAGACTGGACAAACAGGACCTCCAAGGTCCCCCCTGCCCGCTTATGACCATACTTTTGCAGGATTGTCCAGAAAAAGTTTTCTCTGGGCCTTTGGATCTTCATCTCCGAAGGCTCTTGTTTCACATAACATTTTGGTTAAACAAGTTTGTTAGGCTTTTCTTTTGTCAATGTCTTTTGTTATAGGGAAGTCAGCCGTGAACCTTGCAATGGCTAAGGAAGAGAGATGACTTTTTCTCTCCTACATGTTATCCTCTGGTCAGCATCACTCTGGTCTTCCCACCATCTCCCTGGCCATTCTGACTCAGCCTTCGTGGGGTATCCTTCCTCTTCTATCCAATCTCTAAATGCTAAAGTTTTTCAGTGCTAAGTTCTAGGCTGCCTTTTCTTCTCCTTCCAAAGATCCTTCTAAGGTCTAACCCATTCCTATGACCTCAGATACCATCTCGGTGTCAACAATTTCTGTAATAGACTTTACCAGTCCAAACTTCTTTTCTTAGATTTGGGTCTGTATGTCAACCTCCTATGTGATCTCTTCACTCAAATACCTCATAAGAACCTCAGATTTAGTACGAGCAACACTAAGAGATACTTCACTCTCAACTCTTCTCCTCCATGATCTTCATGTAATTTTTACATGCTGTTCCTTCCACCTGGAACATCATAGGTCTCCCTGCTATGTTACCGAAGTACCATACTCTTTTCTGTATCAGACAGGGGTGTATTTGGCTGCAACGAACAGATTACCCAATGGAGATGATTTCAGCAGTAAGAACATTTAATTTTAACCACTTGATATCATAGAAGGTCTGAAAGGAGTCACGTTTGGGGTTGGTGCAATATTTCAAAATTATTATCCAAAACCAAGACTTTCCCTTTTCTTCTGTCATTCTGTGCACGTTAATTTTTTAAATTTAGGGTTATTGCCTTATGGTAACCCATGTACCATGTCTGACACAAGTGCATTTAAGGTAGAAAAATGAGAGAAGAATGCTCTTATATAAAATTCTTCGCTAGGCCCTCATCCAATTTCCTTACATCACATGAGCCATATCTGATACGGTAATTGCAGGGGAGACTGCTTAGCTGAGTATTAGGAGATGGACAAGGAAAGAAGGTTGAAATGCCTGTTAATTTTTACAATCAATAGAGTCCGACATTCACTGGTGCACTTATCAAAATGGCAGTTAAAAAAATTTAATATGTGCATTTTGTTCATTGTCTTCCCTGTGAGATTATAAACTTTGGGGAGTATGCCTGTCTTGATTCGATGCTATAAGCCTAGAATCAGCAGTGTCTGGCTTACATAGATCAGTTATGCTGACTGATGGAATGAGTTAACGATAGGGAAGAGAATAACAGGCAGAAATCCAAGTACAAAAGAGCTAGAAAACTGCCAACACAAAACTTAAACTGATTGCCATATCTCATATCTCATGGTTCAGTTTTCTATTCCATTTAAATTGAAAAGTCTTTTCATTTTTTTAAAAAGCAATTTTTTGAAAGTCCTCAGTTCTTTGCACATTGAATAGAAATCTCCTAACCTCTTAATTCATGCCATGAAAATAGGCATGGGTATTACTGTCACTAAGATCCAGGAATAAATTCTTTAAAAAAAAAAAACCCCTGTTTAAGGAGTTATATGATCCAGAAAAATATAAATTACCTCAAGTACATAAATGTAATTCAACTGTTGCTAAATCGCTCAAATGTCATTTAATAAGAAAAGTGTATAAAAGCTAGAAAGTTATTTAAAAGAAGTAGTCATGAAATTTTTGGTCTAAGTTTTTCACTCCTTAGAGTATCACACCAACAGATAAGTTTGTCATTCAGATTGGCTGATTTAGGTAGAAAGCAAATGTAAAATACCTCACTCATAAAGGATGCTTGATACATTTTGTTCTTATACCTAGACCAAAAGAAAACGTGGGTTTATTCCTATCTCTGTTCCATCCTAAATATGTACCTATGGGCATGTTGATATGTTCTTTGGTTCACAATCAATATGGTAATCTTAAACTACCTTTCAGTTACAAATACAGTCACACCATAATTTTAAAACTTAAAAAGTTAAATGGTATTGAATACATTCAACTATATCCAACCTAATGAAACATTAAGGAACTGATTCATATTCCTGGTAGTGTCTATTTCTATAGAAGCAAAATCTGTTCCTAGTTCCTGGTGGACATTCTGTTTGATCATGTCAAAACATGCAGGGCCCTCACATATAAATATCACAATTTAAAAAGTTGTAAATAGCTACACATGCAAGACTAGCTTTCGAGATTAAAAATAGTTTTCATTTGAAATAAAATTCCTTAAAAACAGAAAATGACTTTAGCATTGGCAAAGGGAGTCCCCTAAGAAAAAAATGTAAACAGATGGCTGAGAAAGATCACCCACATGCTGAACACAGATCTTGAAGAGGCATTTCTAAGAATGAAGTAGCACTTTCCAGCCTGGGCCACTTCCCACAAGGATCCTTATTTAACCCATGGAAAACAGAGTTTATACCTCTGGCCAAGACGAGCCTCAACTTTTTTCCCACTTGCCTCAGTGATCCAGACAACTTTCCAACTCTCCCAAGCATTCCAAAAGAGGCTTAAGTACCAGCCACTTGGGATGAGCAATCCCCTAATAAATCAGTGTTCAATGATCAGGCCTGAACAAACGTCTTCCTATATAAACGGGCTGTTAAGCCCTTGCTAAGCGTATTAAGTATTCAATTTAATGTATGACACACATCTGTTCCACTTTCTCAGCAGAAGTTTCAAGATAACTTAAATCCCAGACTTAATCAAGGAGAAAAAAAATTGGCAATGTTTAAAACTCAGTTTTAAAATATAATCCAAATGAGGGTGAGAGAGACCATTTTGCTGTAACTAATGAGATTGTATGATACCTAAATTAAATCCACAAAATTACCTGAGCAGAAACACTAAATCTTTTATCTAAGCTAATTTGTCTTTCCTTCAGAGACTGTCAACATTTCCCAAAGACCTTCAATTTACACCTAGCCCAAGTCACCCAGAGATAAGCAAAAATGAAGCCCTTGGCAAATGCAGTGACTTAACCCCCGGATGCCCAAAGACCACAAGAAGGAAACTTACAGAATTGTCTTTCACAAGGAGAGCACAGCACTGGATCCCAGCCATCAACATCTTGTGTGGATTCCAGGCCACAGAATTGGCCCTATTGTTTAAACAAAGGGACAGAGTAGGGAGAGGATTCAATTAGTTTCTACACGGACTAGAATACTACTATTATCAGCATCTACATTCAGTACTCATACACAGTTTACTGTTCTACAGAAGTCTTTCTCTGAGTGGTTTAAGGAATTCGAAGGGGTTTTACTGGTTTATTTAAGCAGAACAATTACTTTGTGTTTTCCTATTTTCGAAATATAAGAGAGATCCCTTTGCCTGATAGAAGTTGGCTGTACAATGGGAAACTACATTTACCTGTGGATGCCATGCAGAAGCTTGCGGTGCTTCCTCGACATCAAAGCTGAGCCACCCCAAGAAGCCTGTTGAGATATTTACAGAATCAAAGCAATGTTTTTTCAACGTTGTGTACCATTAGGTTGTCGTAGAAAACCTTCAATGATGACCTCGATCTGCATTATTTCATATTTTATGTCATGTTAGCCAATTTGTACCCCAGGAAATTTTGATCACTGACCCTACTTAGGCAACCAGAACCTCATCACAATAGATGGGCCCCCACTGACCCTTAGAAGTATACGTTTGCACATCATAAATTTGAGCTATATGTGGATGAGGAGGTTCAAAGTCCATGCCCTCTGGAAGCTTAGACTCTAACATAGACAGCATCTTCACAATGCTAACATTTTGCCATCACAGTGTATGATGAGATATGGGCTAAGGACTAGCATTCTACCTAATAATGATCAAGGCATGTTGTTGACAAGGTGGCTAGATAGAAGGCCAGCTAGGACGGGCTAGGTGGAAATACCTGTTAATGAAAAAAATTAGATCAATTTAGCCAAATGGCTTTTAGAAATATCTGCAAATGAAATTGGGACAAAAGAGAGAGAGGGCAAGCTTGGGACATAAGTTATTCACTGGAGAAGTAAATTTTGTGAGCAAAGGAGACAGGAGCTCAGATGAAATCCCATAGTCAACAGGTCTGGAGCAAAGGGAGAAGAACTGATGTAAGAAATCCAAAAGTCAGCATGCTTCTTGAAAATGGAGCAGACGTAAATTTTAATTTATGGGACAATAAAGGATGACTGTTGTGAGAGAATTTGAGGGGACTAGCTTGAGCTGAACTGAATACTTTCCAAGCTTATTTTTAAATCTTAAAGCATTCCATTAGGAATGGAGTTATGATCACTTCCACTTTTTATAAATAAAGTTCAGAGGTGTTCAGGTAAATTGTCCAAGGTCTCGCTGATGACAAAGTCAGATATGGGATTCAAAGCCTATTCTCTTGTCGTGATAACATCATGACTTAAGGAAGGTGATAATTTGGCCAAACTGGGGAGTATGGCATGTAGAATGAGGATGACAGAGATGCTTTTAGGCAATAGGTGAGTTTAGGAGTCGCTTAGGATGTAGCAAATTCTATTTTTGGCTACGGAATTTAAAGGCATAGGTAGACCTTAATATCACGTAGAAAGAAGTGGTAAGAGTATGTGCGCCATAAATACGGAAGATAAAATGAAGTAGCTCCATGATCCTGAGAGTATTACAAAAGCTGTTCCCATTGGTACCTAATAAAAAGAAAGTACAGTACAACTAACTTTTGTGGCCTTAAATCCCACTTAAAAACTTTCATTGACAGCTGAGTCTAGGGTAAAATGAATAAGTCAGTAGGGTGCATAATTCAAGGAGGAACTTGGTCTTAGAGCTGGAGTCTTGCAAGGCCATAAAAGTGAATGCTGCTTAAAAGTTTGAGCCTTGTGAACCCCACTGGCCTCATATTAGCACCAGCCTTGATCCCATGGACTAGAGTCTCCAACAACTCCATGGGATCCCCAGAGGTTTTTGAGCTGTGATGTGTTTCAACAGTGTCATGTGTTCAAATCCCAAAGATTCCCAGGTAAAAGATTAGTAACTGGGTGTTAGTCAGGCTCCCTTCCTGCTGCATTTCCTCCCTTACTTAGATTCACAATGGACCATAGGAAACTAAGGCTGAGCCGCAAAGGCAAATGCCTTCAGCATCTAGGAAAATTTTATCCCAGCCTACAACTGAGGATCTCCAGATCTGGATCTTGAGAACTTGGTCCTTGCAAATATTAAGAGGAGTTACATACCACATTTTTCTTGGCTTTTATTACATATCCTAAACCCGAAATTACTTTACTCACTTTTTATCCCCCAACCTCCGAGAACATATCAGTGACAACTACAGGAAGGATTAGTCCACTGAGCCCCACCTGTTTACTTGCTAACCCTTTCCATCTGCCTAATATCCTATACTTCTACTCCTTCATGTCCCCTGAGCTAGCATCTGCCTACACTCCTTCTCCAGAAAGGTAAATAATATTCTCCCAATTCTAGTGAACTGGATTTAAGTTTTGAAATCACAGAAACCCTCTTTCAAGGCATTAGTTTATCAATTTATGAAGTACTTTGGCAGGGTTAGAAACAGCTCATCCATAAATTTATTCCTCCAAAAAAAAAAAAACAATATAAATGCCCTACTTCAATTTGCTTCACTGTAATTCCCACTCCAGAACTTGTGAAATTATCAAACCAATCACCTAAATGATGAAGGAGCTTGGCTTTCCATCTCAAAAAGATTGTCATTTATTAAGCTATTACTATATGTGAGGCACCACAGTATAGCATTTTACATATTTGTGTCTTTAATAAATTAGTGTAGGACCAATCCTGAAAAGGTGAAGGCAGCAATGGAATTGAGATTTGGCAGCCTCTAAAGTCCAGGATTTTAAATATGTTTGCTGCTTTCTATGGGACTTGGAATGAAGAATGGGTGAGAGAGAAGCTTTGTTGGGAATGAGAGGTTTTTCAGCAGCTACAGCCTGATTTAAGGAAGAGATAGACCAGCCCAATATTCTGCTCTCAGACAGAAGCTAGCATAACCATTGCCCTCACAAAGGAAAAACAGAACTGGAGGTGAGTCTAATAAAATTAGTTTTTCTTACTCAGATTAAAAATGTGTTATAATTAACCAAATTGAAGACACTATCAAATGTAAGCATCCCCATTTTTTTGTGTGCCAACAAAAAGTTGACATCAAAATACGAGTTTCAGAGACGTTAAAATTTTTCTTAAATAAGTGCATCTTAGAATTGATAAAATATGGTATGAATGCAGGGCAGCATGGTTTTATTGAAAACCCAGAAGAAGTAAATGTCATTTCATTTTTAAAAAGAGATGAAGTAAATAGCTTTTAATATTTTAAAGCTTTAACATACCCTTTAGAACATTTCCAACAGGTCAAAGCAATTACTGCAATTTAATATTTTCTCTTTTAAAATTAATAAAGTACCTAAGACATATGAAGTTTCTTCAAGATAAACAACATGTTCCTGTAATATTTTATTTATTTGACACAATAACAAAGGATAGGTAAATGCTGTCTTTAATAAGCCAGGTAGGCTGGTGTCAAATTTAATACTACAGGCATTTGCCAGAGGCATGCTCTGCACAAATAGGATAATTTGCTGTGGTTTACATATTCCCTTATAAAGATGTTTTCTTCAAAGACTCAACCTTGAATTTTTAGAAAACCGAAATACTTAGAAATCACAATTTTCTCTAAGCCCCATAAATCTCTTAATGTCATTCCCAATTTAGAAGCTGCTGTAGTTACTGTTTTATATATACTAGTTACTACATTTTATACAAGCTACATAAACTAATCCATATTTGATGTTTTTTATGAGAGTAAAATATTTAAGTATAACTGCTGATGTGTTTGATTTTTCCCCTTATTTCCAGTTACAAAAATGCTCATTTCATATTATCTTTTAGGATATAATGTACTGCTATGCTCTAAGTCTATACAAATCAGTAAGATATAAGTTGAAATATGAACGGATACAAACGCTAAAATCCCATTAAGAAGTCACAATCTACCTGAAGGATTGCCATTGGCATATTAATAGAGGCAATAACTCCAGTGAGCTTTATACTACTGTTGCTTTTACCAAATGTTAGTATACAATTAATGTAAACTTTGAATCATATCACACTGTACTATGTGATATGATTTGACTGAAACAGACACATTGAAAGCACAAAATCATCTAAACTACAAAATTACATGTGAGTATATCCCCCAAATACTGTTTCCTTTGGTTCAACAAGTCAAAAAATATTTATTCTGCTAAGGAGAATCTGAAACTGTCGCTTACCAGAGGAAAGCTCCCAAAACACCATGTGCAACTGTCTCTTCTTTGGATAGAATCAAGCTAACTCCTGGTTTCACAAAATTTTTAATTTTAAAGAAAATCAAGCTCAACCAAAGTTTATAGTTGGCTGAATTCAGTATTCTAACCCTGGATAAGTAGAACTTTTAGTTACCTTTGATTTAAGAATAGATGTATTTTGAATAACCTCAGGACTTACAAAAGTTAAGACAAAAGCCAATCCTTTGTTAGAAAATGAGTATATTATCCCAAACCCCCTCAAATAATTATAAATTCAGAAAAAATTCGCATTCCTTACAGCATCCAATTATGTAATATAGCTTTTTGCATTTTCCAGCTGTTTGAAATTATAATTTTAGAGCTAGAAGATACTTTATAGCCCACATCCACCATTCCCCCTCCCCCCGACCCTTTACAAATGAAGAAATTGAAATCCAAAAGGCTAAGATCACAAGAAGAGGCAGATGAGAACTCAAACCAAAGTCTCTGGGCTCCCTAATCCAAAATGTGTCCCTTACACCAGCCTGCTTCAATGACAGTAGATTTGAGGACCAAAGATGGTTCATGGGAGTGGAGAAAGTAAAATAGAATCCAGAAAACTAAAAATTTACATGAAGTCTTGGAATCTTCTCCTTTATAATTTATAGAAAATGGCATACTTATTTCCCCCAGTTT
This sequence comes from Plecturocebus donacophilus, assembly GCA_004027715.1. NCBI lineage: Eukaryota > Metazoa > Chordata > Mammalia > Primates > Pitheciidae > Plecturocebus > Plecturocebus donacophilus. The sequence goes on along the minus strand of PVKP010002152.1, from coordinate 28,891 downwards.
GAAATACGTACCAATAAAAGTGTTGGGGACCCATCTAGTTTGAGAATATAAAAAATTTCATAGCAAGGCTACAGACAGACTAAAGGTTAAACAGGTATGTACACATAGATGAACTTACATCCACATGAAGCCAGAGGCTGTGCCTCTCACAGATGTCTGCTATTTCATCCAGAGGGTCAAAAGCTCCCAACACAGTTGTACCAGAAGTGGCACAGACAAGAAACGGTGCTGCCCCCTGTAAGAAGGATCCACACACAAAGAATTGTCACCGTCACCACTTAAGTTTGTCCTGTAATAGCTGGGAAAATATAAAGAGTTACACAATCAAAGAGTTACTTCGTTTCTTTGGAGATAGTCATTAATTCAATGAATGTTTTTAAATGTTGTCAATATGTGGCCTCTTGGCATTATAAACATATTAAGGGAACTTAGAAAATGCAACAGCTAAGTGACATTTTGTATGACTCCTAATTTCTTCCTGAAAAAATACATTGAGCCTCTATTGTGCCATCATTGTGGTCTTCTCAAAAAAAAAAAAAATCGGAAGACAAACACTGAGCTCCAGGAGTTAAACTATGCATGCCTGTTTGTCTCCTTGTGAAGTAAGTGCAGTTATAAAACAAAGAATATAGGATGTACTCAGGTGTGAATTCAGCATCAGAGGAGAAAAGGCAACCTCACTGGGTTACATTCTCCAAAATCGGGGCTGCAACAGAGAAATCCATTGGCATGTGTTGGAAAAAGTCTGTGTCACTCCCACCACAGTTATTCCTCCTCACATAGCTGATGACTGCATCTTGTGGAGTGAACAGGTGCTGGTGGGAAATAGGAAAGAAAAGGGAGAATGTGGGTGCACACACAGATGAATGGTTATCTCGGTCAAGCTAGCCACACCCTTTGTTCCCATTAAAGAACTCTATGCCAACCAGATAGGAGAAGAGTATATGAGGTGTTTCCAAATGGGTTGCTCCCCAAATGGTGGCAGAGATGTGTTGCTCGCTGTGTAGGTGCCCCGCAGGAAAACTTGTAGACAAATGTGGGGGTGAGGGGAGCAACTAGAATACTAAGATTGTAGAGCACCTGAGAAATAAGTGACAATGTTTATGGCCTCTAAAAGTTTTTTTCTCAATTCAGCATGAAGCCATTTTTCCCCTTAGCTTTATCATAAAGAGCATTCTCGTTGTAATACATTTTTATGTCCTTTAATGCCAGCGTTGTTGTGTTTGAACCAAACTCATTCCAATTTAACTGACTTTTGACAGAAAGATGTTATTTCTCAATGGAAAGTGGGGCAGAGCAAGAATATGTGGTTCACATCTCTCAATTGAGATGCATACAGCTCAAACATATCGCAAATCCATTTGCCATCTTGGGAGACAGCTGTGGCAAATAGAATCAATCCCATCTACCCAAAACTTTTAGAGCCAAGTCAGTAGGTGACAGGATCCCCGAGAAACAAAAGGCTTTGAAAATCCTTCCCTGTATTCAACGACTGACAACTACAGCTTTATCATACCAGTGACCTAAAGGAAATAAGACCAGCTTTACATCAATCATTAAAAGCAAGAGAAAAAGTAGTTTACTAAAACCATTTAAGTGTCTTTAATGGTTGGGCTTTTCCTCATAAACTATATGACATCCTGACAGTCATGAGAAAATACCTTTGCAAGCTATTATAGTCTATTAATGAGTTTTCTTCACCTTTTAAAAAAGATCTCACTATAAATACCAGTCCTAGAAATTAAACTTTTGCAATCTGGATTTAACATTCCAGATTCTCTTCCCCATATCTCATGCTGTTAATGAGAAAATTCAGTAAGAACATTATTGATTGCATGCTGCCAGTGAGCTGTATTGTCTAAGAAAGTTTGTCATTTCTAACTCATAACTCTAACAAAAATGTCTCTAAAATATTCAGTGTTCATCCTAGTTGGAGCGTGTCAGTAAGCACTTTAGAACATCTGATGCTTTGTGGTTTTCAGCACCTATGTAATGACATCAAGAAAAGGTCACTGTTGTAACAGTTTTTCAATGGATTATCATAGGCCAGGGAGTTGAATCCCAGCAGGAAAAAAAAAGTTGATGTAGTATTCTGTACATTTGAAACAATATAAGTTAAAAGCTTGAAACAAAACAACTAGGTCTGAAGCTACTGAGAAAAATGAACCATTCATATATTTTTATCACAGAATGGATGCAAGGTTTGTCCTTGGTGAATCCAGGCTCAAGTATTAGCTGACTTGAAAGAAAACTGAGGAGACATATCAACTCTAACCCCATTGTCCTACTTTTACATGTGCCTAAAGCAATTTTTACTTTTCAAAAACTTATTTTGAGTTCTCAACTTTAGTCTTATGTCTGTTTCATGTACTTTCACTGTCAAAACAAAAATTTGAGCAACAAAAATGATAATGACTGTGGTGGAATAAAACCCTCTATGCTAGAAACATGAATTCTTAATGTCACTAAAAAAACTGGGGGATTATCCTTAGGGGATGCTAGGCAACAAACTCACTACTTTAAAAATAAAGAAGGGGAAAGAATAAGACGTTTATCCTGTCTTGCCTGTGCATGTTTCCTTAGGGAAAGAAGATAGAAGGGATATTTTTCTTTATAGTAGAATGCCTGACAATAAAGGAAGGAGAGAAGGAATTAGAACATCACTTAATGAAATAATGAGTCTAGACAATGATCATCAATGGCAGCAAAATCCATGAAGTGAGAGGCTGATGGGAGGGCATTATGATGGATGGACTGACAACACCAGACTCTACCAGTCAATATTATTACAAAGAGACACGTGATGTCTCCTGATGGCAGGACCCATGAAGACTCCTTGGTTTAAAAAAAACAAAACTCCATCTTAAATCTCATTGAGTCACAAGATCTAACTGCCAAATTACAGAAAATATAAAGAACAAACCAGATGGTGCAGAGAAGGGGAGCAATGAAGGTCTCAAATTCCTGATGTAATCCGCAAAAATCTATAATGTGGAAAACTTGACAGGACAAAGGACCTGATCTTTTCAACAAATCAATGGTGGGGCAAGGAGGAGGAGGAAGCTATAGATCAGAAGATCAGAAAACATTTACAATTGACATATTAACCAAACGCAATTTGTGAACTTTATTTGAATCCTTAGTTCAGAGAGGCCAACTATTTTTTTTAAACGCAATGGGGGAAATTTTAATATAGACTAAAGATTTGATATTAGAAATTATATTTTAAACAAAACTATGGTATTATGTTTTTGTAAGCAGGTACATATCCTTCATAAATATACTGAACTATTTATAGATCAAATAATATATCTGGGATTTGCTTCAAACCCATCTAGTGGTAGGGGGAGGGTATGTGGTACGGATGAAACAGCAGCATGAGCTAATGACTGTTGATTATAGAATGAGTATATGAACGCTCATGAGTCTCTTGGTTTTTGTGTGTTTTTTAGGATACATTTGAATTTTTTGTAATGAGAAGTTTTAAGAAAAAGTGGGGAATAGAGAACAAAGAAAAGAGAAGTAGGGAAGGAAAAGACAATGACACAAATATTCCCCACCAACAAGCATTAATGACAATGCAAATTATTTTTGATAGGAGTTTGTGTAGAAAGTAAACTAGAGAACAGTATCTGTGGTTCTCAGCAGAATGAACTTATAAGTTGTTACTCAGAATTATACCCAAGTCAAAGAAATCTGATAGTGTAAACTACCAGATAACAATCAAGTTCACTTGTCATTGGAATGTTTAAAAAAAAAAAAATACCGAAGGACACATACCTGAAGTCAATATATTTATAATGCAGAAATTTTAAGCCAAATATTGTGAATCTAGCATTCCCCAGGACTAGGTGATTTTTTTATGAAAATTTGAAACAAAGTAAAACAGAACTACAATATTCAAACTTAAAAACATTTAAAAACCCATCCTTGTTAGAGTGTAAACTCCTATGAGGGGATAGATGCACTTATATCCCAGTACCGAAGCCAGGCTTTTCATTTTTCAGTGGTTAACGCCTGACTTTGTTGCTACCTATTGGAAAGTTATCAGAGAATGGCCTGAAGCTCCATTAGCAGGCAGTGGTGGGATGCGACGGAAGCAGTGAAGCAGGTGCACCAAAGCTAAGAGGCTTTTGGTCCACAAAGCAAAATCGTTGACACCCAAGTAAATGACACACTTTTTTTTAAAAAAGGGTTAGGGCCAACCTTGGCTGGAGCACAGCAGATACCCAGAGCCATGCCTTGCCTTCTCCAACATTTCAGTTTGAATATGTTTTAGCAGCTAAGGTAGAAAGGACAGTCTGCCATTGAACTACCAGGCACAGACCCAACAGGAGGTGATAGTTAATAGATGGGTTTTGGGTTCGAAGCTCCCTGGAAGAATAGGTTGGTCAAGAAATCAGGAATCATCCTGAACGCAGCCCAGAGAAAACCGGTTTGTCCTGCAGATTTCTCAAAGGGAGGAGTTAGAGGAGGAGATGCTGGCATTGTACTGGAGAGGCTGGGTTCACCCTTAGAGCTTATTCCAGCCGAGAACCCTGAATACGGGTGATTTCAGTGTTTTAATAGGCTCCAGCCACCTGGGAACAGAACGTCCGGGAAACTCCATAGAACGAGGAGAGCTAAGCTCTTGGAAATAGAACATCTGTAAATGAGTTTTCCTATTTTAATTCCAACATGTTGTCTTCTCTCTCCCACACATAGAGATGGTTCTGGCTGTTTGCATTCTCTCCAAGTGCTCGCGTGCTGCGCGCAGGCACATGCACATGTACGTACGTTCTCTCCCTCTTTCCCCCTCTCACCTCTTTTCTGGCTTGCCAGACTTTCTTCTCCAGTTCCTCAGGTATCATTTTACCTCTAAGGGACACAGATTTGAGACTTTCAGTTATGTTTAGTAGTTAACAGGCAATGATACTGCTTTATAAACCGCATGAATTTTTCCGTCCACCCACCAGGCTTCCAGATCCTGTCCCCATTACCTTCCATCTGTTTCCACAAAGCAAACATTCTCAGTGCCAATCCCAAGAAAAGAGGCTGCCTTCTTCATCGAGTAATGACACTGAATTAAAAGGGACAGGGGAGAAGGGAGAGGCATGAATACATGGCACAAAAAAAGCATCGCTTATTATCAAAAGTAGATGAAAGTTAGTATGGCTGAGCACAATCTTTGGGACATTAGCATAAAGTAATTAAATTAGGTTTCTTAGCATAGTAATTGAGAACATTCACTTTGAGGTCAGAGAAACCAGGATTTAATGGCAAGTATTCCAGTTATAGCTATGGAGTCTTGAACGAATAATATACACTCTCGAAGCCTCAATTTCCTAATCTTTAAAGGGGTCATGCCAATAATGCCTACTCCATCTGCTTGTGCTAGAATAAAATGGGTTAACAATATATGTAAAGGGCTTAGCACAGAGCATGGTACGTGGAACCAACCAAGACACTCAAGGTTGCTGTTGTCTGTGCCATTGAGAAAATATTTCTTCTGATGCTACTCATAAGACTTAGCATTAATGGGAACTTAGAATCCAGTCCACTGCTGACTTAAAACTCTGAGAGGGCAAGACTCTCTCAAAGATTGCAATCACAGGCTAGAGAGGAATTTAATGATTTCCTAGAGCAAACAATGAGTTATAAGCGCTGATTAGACACTTGACCAATCTTGTTTAATACTGAACACAAGACTGAAATTAGACATAACAAGAATGTGGCTAAAATCGGAACAAAAGTAATAGACAAGCTACTTTACTCAGCTATAGTATGAGTGAAGATAATGATCATGGAATTAAGTTTGGTCTGTTTATTGCTAAATAGTAGTATGTGCTTTACATTATTGGGCCTTCTCTATACTACATAAAGCCCATAAAATAATTAGCATTCAAACACTGGCTATGTCACTCTTCATACATTAGTGGGGACAGGTGGTCAATTCTTTTCCATGCCAGAAAAATGAAGGTGCTAAAGGACATTATTGTACCAAAAAAAACTTAGTAATTTGTAGGTATGAATACATTAAAAGAATAGTCATGCCTTCACACTTCACTTGATATATTCCCTCAAATGTGGTAAATTTTTCCTCCTTTTGTCAAGAGAGTTTTATTGGGAGCTCTTTTTTTAACTCTGTAAAAATAAATGCAGCAGTAACAGGAAAAATGAAAGCATTCTAAATAATTTACAAATATCAAATAGGACACATCCAAAATGCCTATAGGATGCTTTCATTTCAAGTTCTGACAAGACCGTATGCATATTGAAGAGTAATAATGTACATGGAAGTGGAATTAATTCTCTGCTTGCTCCACCAGCATGTGCTGGTTGGAGGTAACCTTCCTGCCATAGCTAAGGTGACATAGCTCCGGTGAATTATTTCTCACCAGAGAGTTGGGCTCTGGCAACCAAACGGCTATTGATTTCATAATGATAAATGCCAGCCTACTCCACTGACATCTAACTATAAGGAAAATCACAATGCTGTCCCCCGGAGAAATAGCAAAATATCTCCAACCTGTGGATCTGCTGAATAAAAAGACTTTTAATCAGAATAAGAATAGTGGAGCTATCTTTAAGTTCCTCAAGGCAAAGTACAACCCAATGTCAATCTGAGATACATAGAGACATGAAAAAAAGTCTGAAAAACTGAAGTTTAAACATCTGAAAGCTTCAGAAAAGGAAAAGAGTCCTGGAAGGGGAACAAAAGAAGGGGATGCTTCAGACATGCTGAGTAGTTTCAAGGAAAGGAAGAACCTAGAAGGCTGGAATTCAGAAGTAACAACTGCATTTAGAAACAAACAGTGGCTGTTTCTATCACTGGCGAAAGATAAGCTAGTTGTTCTTAGACCCAACCTCCCTGTGGGGTTGATAAATCTATAGAAGACGAAAAAACTCTCAGCAGGTGTTCATTTCTATAAAGATAAAGTAGCAAGTGCCTACATGAAAGACAGCATTGAGCTGGAGTTTTACTTTCTGGCTCCCACAAGGATCTTTTTTTTTTTCTATGACCTTGAGCTTCTCGATGAACTGCTGCTTTCTCCTCAATGTACCCTGTGTCCTGGACACCTGGACTCCAGTGCTGACTAATTTGATTCTCAAGTTAGCTGGTAGAGAGAATGGGGCATATAAATGTTAGGTTTTAAAGAATGAAGAGAGATTGTCCAAGGGATGTCTCTAAGGACACACAGCTGGTTTAATTTCCCAGGAGGCCAGAGCCAGAAGCTAGATAGACTGAACCCAGCCTCAAGCTCTGCAGGATATCCTGTGAAGCACCTGCTTGCCTGTGGAGAAGACATACAATCACATCCCATCACAGCTCAGCCTCACCCCTCACCCAGCGACCAGAAGAAAGTGAATGAGGCACCTAGGGTGCAAAAGTTAAAGACATGACTCTGAGACATACCCTAGATGCCTGACTTGCCACTCCTAGCCCCAACCCTGCTAGGGAGGAGCTAGGCCATTAATCATTGGCCTGCGAGGTAAGGGTTTCTTTTACACCCTCACTTTTTAGTGGCAAATCATGATTGCTACTTTATGCTAATTCCAGAAGTGATCTGAATTATACAGGAACATTTCTATACACCCAAGGAATTTATATCAAAGTGCAAACCAAGCCATAGATCTATTACTTCTATTTCTCTAAAAGTCCCTCCTCTTTGATTCCTATTTAGCAGTAGAGAGGCCACCTTGGATATATGGACAGTGCAGAGGTCTTTGTCATGATCTTGCAGGTTTCTATCAATAGTAGAATTACAGTAAAAGTCTCAAGTATGCAAGAACACTTTGCAAGTGGTGGGTACATATATTCTGCATTTGATGGTGCAAGATAGAGATGGAGTAATTTGGGTCAGCACAAAAACAGGAAAAGACCACCTAATAGAACAGTACTAGGCCATAGACCAAACACCTAAAAGAAAATATGGGAGGTGGCCGGGCGCAGTGGCTCATGCCTGTAATCCCAGCACTTTGGGAGGCCGAGGCGGGCGGATCACAAGGTCAGGAGATTGAAACCATCGTGGCCAACATAGTGAAACCCCGTCTTTACCAAAAATATAAAAATTAACTGGGCATGGTGGTGCGTGCCTGTAATCCCAGCTAGTCAGGAGGCTGAGGCAGGAGAATCCCTTGAATCAGGGAGGTGGAGGTTGCAGTGAGCTGAGATCGTGCTGCTATACTCCAGCCTGGAGACAGAGTGAGACTCCATCTCAAAAAAAGGCAGGGCAGGGCAGGGCAGGGCAGGGGGAGCAAAAAGACTAACAGAGTTTGACTGTTTAGTAAACACAACCTTCTTTAATTCTTTAATAAATTGATTTGTTGTAATAAGTAGTAAAGGCAGTCAATAAAATATGAATTAAAATAGTGCAAATGGTATGACCTGACTGTCTGAGGGAGCAGGGAAAGGGATGAGCTGCAAAGTAGTGTCTCAACCAATGAAGTGAAAATATAAATTCAAGGCTACAGTGTGCTCAAAGTGATGTAATTTTTCCGTGGAATTCACACCTAGTTCTAGGTTTTTCTGGCTCCAACTTCTGCTGGCATGTTAGCCAAGGCATATATTTTGCCTCTATTTGGAAATTTTTTAAAAACCACTTAGTTCTGGTTTCACAACTACATAAGGTTTCAATTTCCTTTCACTCCCAATTCACCAGCCCCACCTGTTACTGATCTTTCCCAGGCATAATGTTAATCTTTATGCTAAGCTTCCATATAATGTCGTTCCCCTTTCCACGGCAATTATTCCAGAAAAGAACTCCAGCAAGTTACAAACCAAATGAAGAATGAAAAAGGCAAAAGTAAAAAACCGGAGCTGACGATGAGCTTTCCCAAACTTGGAAAATAGCAGTTGGAATGCAGAAGAGACTCCGCATTTATGATCTGTGGGGGTCCCTTACATTGAATTATCCAGGGCTGAAGCATGAAGAAGGAAACTCTATTCCATAATACTCCCAAATAATAAAGCATTTTTCCCAGCTGTCCACATTACCAAACATTTTTCTTTTGGTACAGAAAGAACGTCTTCTGCAGAAGGGCCTCGACTGGCTAAGAATCTTGGGCTACATGATTCCTCCCAGGTGCCTCCCTTCACTCAACTCCCACTTTGCGCTTAGTGCTGAATGAACCAGAGCAAAGGTCAGACGGGGTGAGAGGAAAACGTGAGAGTGATCAGATTCTCTCCTACTGAGGAGAAATTCATGCACCATTTGTCTTTTGCAATAATAAACTAACTTTTGCACTTAGAAGAAATGATACAGAAAAGGCCAGCTGGAAATAACAAACTCTCAGATTTTGTCCACTTCATGGTAGTGACAGGATACCTGGTATTATCTCAGAAGGTAAGAAGTAAAGTCATTCTGCCAGGAACCTGGGTGATGAAGCAGTGGAATGGACAGAGACACCCACTGGAATCACACAATAATAGGAAAGGAAAAATCTCTTCCGTATAAAGGCTGCACTTAAGCTGTGCCGTCTACTTCTACCCACTTTGTTATAGCTAGATCATTCTTCTCCTCCTAATATTTTTAAAAATCTATTATGTCCCAGATGCTACTTTACATGCAATGACTCACATAACATTTGCCAGAACTCACTAATCAGTGACGACTGTGTGGATGCTGGATTTTTCTAATGGTTCCAGCTTTGCCCTGTTCCATGTATGCAAACCCTTTGCCCTGGTGACTTTGCAGCAAGTCCTTCCATGAGGTGTGGAGTCTTTCTTCCAACATCTTGGATCTGGGCTTATAGATGGGACTTCACCAAGAACATGAGGCAGAAGTAACCATGGCCAGTTCTGAGGCTAGGACTCAAGAGGCCTGCTGTGTTGCCATGTGCCCTTTCATACCTGCACCATTGCCATGAAGACACACCTAGACTGACCTGCTGGAGCATGGAAGAGACAAGGAGCAGGGAGGCATCACTGGAATCATCCCAGCTGAGCCACTTATAGATGGGCCATAAGTCCCCCAAAGCCTAGACGTGGAAAGGCCCCAGCCGAGAGCAGCAAATCTGCTCACATATCTTGAAGCTTATACGTGATAATATACAGTTAGAGAATGTCAACTGTAGATTTGGGATGATTTGTAGAGCTGATAAACTTATGTTTACAAATTAGGAAACTGAGGCACAGAAATTAACTTACTCAAAGTTACTCAATAAGTGATGGAGGCAGAAATGGAATCCAGGCAGCCTAACTCAAAGCCAATGCACTTATGCACAATCTGACCTCCTACTTTAGTGGAAAGTAAAATGAGAGATGGAGAACTGTGGCCATATCTAAGTGTACGTGTGCGTTTTCATTGTTACTGAATATCTTTTTCTCTTGAAAGGTAAGATACACATCCCTTATATTAGCCAATCAAAGCAATCATTTTACAAGGAAATATGAGTAGAAGACATAGCTAAGATCCATACTGTCCATCTAAGTACTAACAATTCAGACACTCAAAAAAAGATTCACAAATAGCACTTTCAGATTAAATATTCTTTGCTTAAAATGTTATTACAGACTGTACATTTTAAATGTAATTATACAAAACTGAACCAGGCCTTCAGCATATTAGTCACACGGGGATAGGACAAACGCACCAGGCATCCTCAAACAAGCCCTCTTAAACATGCATTCTCAGAAAATCTATATTCAATACCAAGAATAATTTTTACCTCTGCAGTTGTGAAAAGGATTAATCTTGGCAACCCAAACAGCCCCTTTTCCTTAATATCGGGATGATATTTGTATCTAGCTAAATTCATTGCATACATATTGGACACTGAACCACCTGCAAAAACAAAAAATAGCATATTTATAGCGTGAAGTTCTAGCTCACGAAATGCTGAATACAGTGGGAGGCATGAATAGCCATGGGTGCTTCAGTCTGATGAAAAATCGCTGGGAAAGGCTCGTGAACACTATCGTGCTCCCATTACTTGGAGTATTTCATTACATACCCTAATCTCTAATTCCAGAACTTTTATTGTCAAAACAAAAGATGAATTTTGGTTTATTCTCATTCCAGGGTTTTTTCAAACCAAAAGTCTCAATCTGTGAGCTCTGGACTTAGGGCCAGTGCCTAGGTCTCCATAATTAATATTTTTTCTGTCTGTCATCTAATCACTAAAATTGAAATGATATTTGTTGGTTTCTGGCTCCAAAAAGGACTCCAGGATAAACAAATGTAATTCAGAAATCTTCTCAAGTAAAATTTATTTTAAAATTTAGAGGACTTACAGCCCTTCCAAACTCCGAGCAGCAAATCAACTCATTTGTGTTAGATATAAATCCTAAATTGTAGGTATCTCATTAGTTAAGTATGTATGTCATTTAGCGTTAATACAAAATATCAGTCTGGAGAAAGGCACAAGCTAGATTCTTACCAAATAGAATTATTAATATCCAACTTCTTGTCATGTAAATCTGCAAGGAGTTGTTCCTCATACAGATACATTTTTACATGCTTGTAAGGTTGATCTCAATAACTAATTGTACTCACCTGGGTTAAATATTCCATCCCCTTCTTTCCAGCCAATAAATTCAATCATTTTCTTCAGAACCGCTTCTTCCACTAACAGAAACACTGGGGACACCTCATACGTATAACTAGATGGATATAAAAAACACTTCACTTCTATGACTAGAGTCAAAACATCCCTTTGGTGTTGCAAGAAATGCACACAGAGTTCTATTAAATCAAGTGGCTGCCAAAGTGTCAGCAGTCTTTGGAAATTTATCCATTGAAAAGAGAGAATTACCCCATTAGTGACAGCACTAGTCATGGTTAGATAAATGCCAATAGCTGGTGGCCTTAGGGATCTGCAAGCCACTGCAGCACTCTTACTTTCAGGAAAAACCTCAATTCCCTGAGGAGAAAGGCAATGCCTTTGCATTCTATGTATTAGCTATGAGCAATGGCCATTTCACTCTTTGGATGTTGGAATACTGCCTTGAATGCTGTTGATGGTCAAAGAAAATCCATTGTTACGGTAATCAGGTTTTATCAGATTACTACCTTGAGTATGCCAACAGTCCCCTCTAGTTACTCTAAGTGGAGACTACTCAACCTGCGCCAGGGTTTCCTCTGATACACTCTGTGTCTGTATTAATGAGGAGTGTTCTGTGAGACATCTCTTACGTGATAATTTTACTGCACAGCACCACCCAAATTCCCTGTCGATGCAGGATGTGTTGCTCTGGGCTGGAACGCTGTCAGAGCATTGCTGTTTTAGCCCCTTTAGAGATAGCCTCAATTGCAGGGAGCCAACTCCTCCGAGGTCACACTCCTCCTTGTGGTGGTCTACAGCTGATGACTGCTGGAGAGGTCTGGCTGTCTGGGCTCAACTCTCTGAAGGGCCACTGTAGTTTCAGAGATCTCCAAGCATTAGCCAAGATGGTCATGGAACCTGCATGGCAATTTGACTCCTATCTCTGCCAGTTCCTGCATCCTCCGCCTCCTTCCCCAGGTCGCCCATGTGGATGCCAAGGGTACTCCTAATCAATGTCCCACCCGCTAAACACCATCTAGAGCAGCTTTCCTGGGAATTTGTTGCAGCAGTTACCATGCCTAGTTTGGTAATGTATATCTTCTCTCTCCAGACAACTTGAGGTTGACTACATATCTATGATCTCCTTCTCAATTAAGAGATTATGTTAAATTGTATCTGAATAAATGTGTACTCTAAATATGTAAGTTAAGCAGACACATTTACATGTATAGTGACAGAATTTAATGCAATTATTTTAACGTCTGGAAGGGAAAATTTGGGATTAAGGCATCAGTTGATCACCTATGTATCACCTACCTACATGTCAACTCTACAGATATTATGCCATCTTAAAAATAAGATAGTTTTTTAACCATGCTATGAAACCGGTGTACATACACCAAAAGTATGAAAACATATGTTTATGTGAACCTACAAATATAGTTACTTGTTCATAATAAAAAATGTATTAAGCCTGTCTTTGAAAACTGGCTCAATTGTAAACCGAGGAATCGGCCTGAAGGTGGAGGGGAAGACACAAGAGAACACACTCATGGGTTGGCATATTTTGAGTGGATGGTTTAGGTTAGCACAACTTAACACTTCTTCAATCTGAAATATTTAGAGATTTCTGAACTTACGTGAAGTTAGAAAATCTGGGGTATACAAGAAAAGACTGAAAAAAGTATGTAGTTGTACTGTCTCTTCTGACTTACCCTCGCTGTAACTCATTGTAACCAGGTATCTGCTCTCATCACTCCATCAAAATATCCCTAAAGTTGCCAGTGACATCCATGTAGCTAATCCAGTGGATGCTGTTTAGGCTCTGAGTCAAATATTCAGCAACACGTGACACAAGGCACTCTCCTCCAGGCTGCCACAGTCATCCTTTTGTTTTTTCCTTCTATTCTCGCCACTGTAAGCTAACCCTGCTCCTCCTAACCATTAAATGGTAGATGTCCTCAAGACCCTGTCCTGAGCCCTCTCTCCCCCCAACTCTTACTCTGTCCCCTAGGCCGTGGTATTTTACCTTGCCTTCCCTTTAAAATCACTTGTTGAATTTTGTAAATATATCAATGCATGGGACACACCATCTGAAATTCAGATTTAATTGGCCTGGGTTGGCACCCAGGTATCAATACACGTTTCTGAAATTCTCAAGTGATTCTCATGAGTAGTCAGGGTGGTGAATCACTGACATACGGAATCTCACCCACGTCCACCATTTCAATTACCATCATGTTACCGATAACTCTTAAATTTACACCTTTCCTATAGACATCAGAATTCCAGGCCCATGTATTTCTCAGCTTAGTTCATATGTATTCTTGGATATTTTTAAGTCACCACAAACTCAAATGCCCACAACTGAAACTGGAATTCTTGCTCTTGCCTCCTTCACCATATACTTGAAAACCAGTTCCCTCTCCCAGTGCTTATTTCTATGAATGAAATGACTGTGAACCCAGCTATGAAAGCCAGAAAGCCAGGCATTGCCTCAGAAACCACCTCCCTCTTATTTTCTGAACACATTCTTTGCTGCTCTAGTCATGCCTCTTCCCTCCAAGGCCAAGCTACTTTCCTCTCTCATCTGACTAAAGAAATACCTTCCTAATGGGTCCCCTCCAACCTACTCTCCGTATTTTCAGAGATTTTTTTCAATAAGCAAATGGCATCTAATGATTTAGAAACCTTCAATGGCTTTTTGTTACATTTAGAATGACTCATAAACATGGTCAACCGGGCCCTGTGTGTCTGACTCTTATTTCTCTCTATTTTCCACTACAGTCCCTGTATAACTCTCAGCTATACCCACACTGACCTTTCAGTTCATAGAGAATGTCATGCTGTGTCCTGCCACAGGGTCTTTATACATGTCATTCCGTCTATTTATAACTCATCCCTCACCTTCTTACCTAATAACGCTTATTCTCCAACTGTCATCTTTACAGCATGTACTTTCCTGAGCTCCCAACTAGGAAAAATTGCCCCATTCATATTAATACTTAGAACACTGTGTACTTTTCCTTTAGATGAGAGTTTGGATTTTACATTAATTTTTGTGGATCACTTCAATTAGCATTTTGTTCACCAGATATTATGCTCCATGAGGGCAGAGTCAAGGTTTATTTATATTCAATGTGTGTCTCTCTCACTTAGCACAGAGAAGGGCTTTTCATGCAGGTACAGATAAAAAACTTGCCTAATCAAGTTTCTCATCTGTTAAATGGAGATGATGATAACTGCCTTTTCCGTCTCACTTTACCACTATTTAAATCAAACAGCTATTTGAATATTGATAAGCATCATAAAACTATTCCATTGTTTACAATGACACTGTGAAAGAAACCATTAAATAGAAATTTCTGAAACAAAATTTCATCTACTTAAAAAGTCTCTAATCCACATTTGGTGTAAAATTTCTGTAGCATGGCACTTACACACTTGGATTCAATGCTTCTGTCATAAATCGGGCCACCAAGGAGTAATAATCAAGTCCAGCATACAACTGGTTGAAAAATCTTGGGTGGTCTGTAAGTTTAAAATGGAATATTCATCTATGCAGCAATAAAAAAAAACCGATACAGCATTAACACAAATGAATCTTTCAGAAAATGAAAGCAGACATGCACAAAAGACTATATATAATATAATTCCATTTATATGACATTCAAAAATCAACAAATCTATCTAAGGAGACCGAGGTTAGAATTCTAGGTACTTTGTGGAAAGAATTATGGATTGGGAAGGAGCTTCAGAGAGCCTCTGGAGTGTTAGAATTGGTCTATATCTATATCCAGGTGATGGCTTCACTGCATAGCTATGTACAAATTCATACTGAGCACTTAAGATTTGTGCACTTTATTGATTATAAATTACCTCATTCTAAAAAAATATTCGAAACAGCATTATATACAAGGAAAACCATGTTGAAAACCCACCTCAGAGCCCTTGCTACTGATAAATGTTTCTAAGTAAATTGAGTTGTCTCTCAGGAGCTTTGATTTACCTTCTCCTCTTTTTCACAACCTAGACCCAAATCAGAACCCTTAAGTATTATTTGAACACCATTTTCCCAAGGATCACAGGGTACTGCCTTTTTTCTGAAAATATCAATATTAACTTCTCTCACTTCATATACATTTTGCTCACAACAGTTCACCCCAGGCTACAGCAATGAGCAGCCTTCTCATTTTTCAGATTAGACCCATGAGACTGGCAGTATATAGATGGAGTAAGATGTGACTCATCATGCACTTACATACACTTATGATTCAATTTGCTTCCAAGGCAATCGCCTTTAAGACACAATGTCTCATTCTAATTTTAAATTTTTTCCCCTCGTATAAAAGGTCTCATAAAGGTTATTGGCTTTACACCATGTGAATAATCACTCCATACACCCAGCTAACTGGCTTGATAGTCTCAATCACAGGAAGCTCAGCACGACAGAACAAAGAGGCAGGAGTCTATTTCTACATTTGAGTATTTGGAAATCATTTTATCTGGTAACCTCTCATTACAACTTACAGCATCTGGTTTTAGTTTATTAGGATTTTTTTTGTCTTCAAACTAAGGGTTCAATAAACAAAAATTTCAAAATCTTCAACTAAAACATAAAAACTTCCTCTGATCTGGCAAAAATAAAAGGCATTGCTACAAGTAATCTTATAAGATTTTTTTTTTTTTTAGTTCTGTGTTAATTTATGATTGATTTCCATGGTAACATTATGGAAAATATCCAGTAAACTGAAAAATCTGCATTAAATGTCATTCTACACTTCTGACATGCACTGTAATAATAAGATACATATCTTTGCTTTTGAAATGCTAACTGGGTTTTTGATACATACACCAGACTTTCCCAAGGGAATATAATCCAATTATTTTTAGCCAGAATTTTATTATGTTCTTTCCACTAAATTTAGTCCAGTGCCAGAATTTACAAATTAATCCCTGTATGGTCTTAAGCACTAGATTAGCTTTACATTATACTGAGAAATATTTTGAAAGGTTATTCTCCCATTTTTTGAAACTTGGTCACTGGGTGAACAGGATATTAACAGGTAAGCTGGAATGGGGCCTCAGTGGAACACTGACATCCTATCACTGCATGTACAAAGATCGCAGTAGTTAGGACGTCACTGTGAAAACATCACTATGAAATAATTTCAGCAAAAACTTAGAATGTATTCATTTGCCTTATCCATCTAAACGTTTTTATTTTTTGATTCTGCCAGATTTGATCAAATAGTTTGGCAATTACCAATATCGAAGAGTGAATCAGTGTCTTCCAAATTCTATTTCTGTTCATATTAAAGGTATCTTTTGAATTACTTTTTGCAAACTCTGGGCCATCAAGATTTAAAATCACTTACCAAATTTATATAATCAAAATTCCATTTGCCAGTTTGGTCTAACATAAGAAATACGTAGCAGTGATAAATATATGCTCTTGGTTACAAATAGTATGAGGGTTGGCAAGGAGAAGAGGATATTTACATACAAACACTAACACCAACAGTTTTCCTATCAATTTATCTTTGGCCTTGGCAATGAATCTGGATTAGGGATTAAAGGGACCATTCCAAAACATCAGAATCACTAATTTTTTGATCCAGATTCCTTATTCCATAAACATTGCTATGCTTAGCTTTGAGAGGTAAATAAATGCTTTACACACATAAGAACTTGTCAGAGGTACAGACCAAGGAAGTAAAGTTCTTACTAGTTTTGACGCTATAGCGTATGACATCCTGGCAGAGTTCCAATAGTCTATGTGGTGGCTCGCCCGAGTCCCTCATCTCCAAATCAAGAAGCTGTTTCAGTTGTTCAGGAGGCCTCCATTCACACACCTGGAGATTCAACCGTAACACAAATTGACTACCCACCACGGACAGGTGTTGAGAGGATGTTAGAAACATGGACTCTACAAAGCTTCCACACTGTGGGAGATTTAAACATGCAGCTATAGTTCAGACTAAAAGAACTATGACAGTAATGTGGATGTTGATGGGACAGATGAGGGACACCATCTTAGATTCGCAAGGTTAAGGCAGATTTCCTAGAGTACTGTTACCTAAGTTGTTACACAGAATAAGAATAGAGTGAATCAAGCAAAGCTGAGGGGTGTAGTAACACAAGGGATGTTCTAGATGAAAGTGACAGAAGTAACAAAGATCAAAACTAAAATCAAGAATAAAATCAAAAGTTCAGATCCTATGGCACATCTGAAAAATCAAGTAAGTTTGGTGTAGATGGATTTTTGAGAAACGGAGAGGGAATAAAGCAGGAATAGTGAAGTCGTTTTCTCTCTGCATGTACCCTGCCCTACGCGGTCTGCTATCAACCTGGCAGCCAGAATGACGCTCCTAAACAAGCCACGTCCATTCCTCCAATCGAATACATCCCATGGCTCCCTATTTCTTTCAAAGTAAAAGTTGAAGTCCTTACAAAGACATAAAATGATCCTTTATGATCTGCTTCTCCTGGTTTCATTTTTTTCTCTAGTCTCATCTGGGACTACTTTCCTTCTGGCTGACTCTGCTCCTACCACCCTGGCCTGCTTGCTGTTCCTGAACTACAGGAGCGATGTGTCCTTACTGGTGTCTCTGCACTGTCTGTGCTCTCTGCCTAGAATGCCTTTTAAAATAGCCTTATAACTAGATCCTTCACTTATTTCAGAGCTTTGCTCATAAGTCACCTTCTCAATGACGGCAATCCTGACTCCCTTACCTAAAATTAAAATCTACCCATTACCTCTACAAATCCCCCTTAACCTTTTCTAGTATTCCTTTTTCCAAAGCACTTACCACCCTCTAATATACTGTTATTTATTATATTCTGCATAATCTCCATACAATCAGATATCTTTTTTCTCACTGATCGCTAGTGAATACTACAGAGTCTACACATAATAGTGCTTAATAAAGATGGTTTGAATAAATGAATAAACAGAGATAAACAAGGCTCAGGTCATAACGGGCTTTATGTGACATGTTAGAGTTTTAATTTGGCTCTGAGGAAGCTATTTAAATGTTTAGAACGGGAATAAAAATCATATTTGTGTTTGGGGCAAATGCTTTAGTTGTTGTAGAGACTCCAAATTGGATATAAAGGTAAGTTTAATAAACTGGGCAGGGGAAGGTAAGATCTGGGTTAGGGTCAATGCTGTATGAATTAAGTATCTAGTTTTTAGATATATTTAAAATGCAGAATCACTAGAAGTTGGGAATCAGATCGTGAGATTGAGAGGAATGAGCCAAGGATCATCCCTAGGTTTTCAGCTGGGACATAAGATTGGATGGCAGCAGTGGGGATAACAGAAGGATCTGGTTGAGGGTGGTATGAGGTTGATGAGTTTATGAGAATGTTTAGAACAAGACACCTTCAGAACATCCAAAAGTTGTATAGCAATTGATCTGAGGCTCTTGGAAAAGATGAGGGATGGAGCTCCAGGGATATACTGTGATAATACAACAGTAGATGTGGCTCAGAAACTTCAGCAAAGAAAGGAGCAGAATCTTTCTGGGCATCACCAACACTTAGGAATGGGCAAAGGAAGAGGAGCCTGCCTGTACTGTGGAGGACTTCGCAGAGAAGTAGGGCGAGTCCTAAGAGTTGAGTGCTACCATCACCAAGAAGGAAGAATGCTTTGGGAAGGAGATGCTCAGCACTGTCAAATACTGCTAAGAAGCCGAATTAGATAAAGACTGAAGTGCTCAAGGGATTTATCAGCAAGGAGGTGTTTTGGCAAGAGCAGCTTGACTTAGAGAGGTGGGGGCGGAGCCAGATTGCTTTGAAGTGAGGATGTAGGAGGTGAAGAAATAGAAGGAGGGAGGGAGTATAGATAATCTCTAAAAATTTTGGCCATGGAAGGAGGGGAGAGAGGGAAGTAGCCAGGGAGTGAAAAGACTAGGAGGAAATATCAAACTGTGCAAGCAGTATGAAATTAAACTCTGATGTTATAACCATGACAGGCAGAGGTAGATTGGAAATGCCTGAAACAGTCAAAAGGAATGACTACTGGTGCATTCAACAACATGGATGAATCTCAAATGCATTTTGTTGAGGGTAAACAGCAAGACTCAAAGACGGCTCTGTGATTCCATCAACATGACATTCTAGAAAAGGCAAAAATCATAGGGGGAGAAAAAAGATCAGTGCTTTCCAGCGGCTTAGAGGAAAGGGGAGGATTGATTAAAGAGGGGCACAGAATAGTTCTAGTCCTGTAACTATTTTAATGAAGATATAGAATAGTTCCATCATATCATAGTAATAGTTATGTGACTTCTCAAAACTCACAGAATTTACCCCAAAGGGGTAAAGGTTACTGAATGTTTAAGAACTGGCTGATGAAGAATTTTCTACTAAAGAAACTAGCAATGATCATCACAGCAAGCTTGGATCTATATCTGCAGGCTACCTTTTAATGGTGCTTTGTTGAATCTCAGACAAGGCAGGCTAAGTTAGCGGTATAGAAACTTCACCCCCTTCCCCCAACTCCAGCATAGCTTTCAATCCACATTCCCGTGGGTAGCCTGTACATCTATGACAATGTGATTGACTTTGTGGTTCCTTAATTGACAGCTTAGGATCTTCGGATCTTCCCTTTCTCATTTTTTTTAAGTCCTCTGTGTGAGCCCTTCTTTCCAGGCACAGAAGGTCCCCTTGCTGTGTTAAATACATCTTGTCCTTGTGCAATGCTCTCTCCATGATTGACCTTCCTGCTTTCTTCCCCCAGAAATGAGTAGCCTAACCTCAACCTTTCTCTTCCCCTGCCACCACCCCTCAAAAGTCTCATTTGCTTTTTCCACATCTGAGCTCAAAGTACCTGCTCCTGTGTGAAATCCCAAAAATCTGCTCCAGTCTCAAAGCATTTATAACAACCTCACTGGGAACCCTGCTGTGTTTTCTAATGAAAACATGTCCTTCCAATTAGATTCTAAATTCTGTTCAGAGCTGGGCCTTTACCTTATTTTTCTTTATATTCTCTAGGGCTGAATATAAAGCCTTACTCATAGCTAATACTCATTTAATATTTAATGACTGAATAAAGGCCAATAAAAAAAAACCTGCCAGAGGAGCAGTGTACTGCAAAGTAAAGCAGGTCCCAAGTAGCTCACAAGTACAGAGAAGACCAGAAATTACATATTATAAATATACTCTCTGGATGAATAAGAAACACCGTCAGGATTTTGTCTTGAACATAACTATTCCAAGTTCATGCATCAACATATTTTCCTATTCATTTTCCTGCAGGCATGTAATCAAAATGCAGAATAAATATCACCTCACGTTCAAAATATTTTAAAGACATTTATTTCTAATATAACTCGAATAAAAATCTCTTCCTTACATCCATTTGTTGATAAACTCCAACATGAAAACCAATGTGATAAAGGATAATTTATTAATTTGCAAGAGGCATACGGAGCAGTTAAGAGTGCAGACTGTGAAGTGAGACTGCCTGGATTTTAGTCCCAGCTCTGATGTTTGCTTGTGTATAACCTTGGGCAAGACATTTGACCTCTTTGCACCTGACTTTCTTTCCCAGCTCTTAAATGGGGGTAATAAATAGTATCTGTCTTTTAGTGTTTTTGAAAGGATTAAATACATAAGAAGTTAGTCTCTAGAACATACTAAGTACTCTTAAGAGTAAATGCCATAAGCAGCAGTTCTTATATCAATTTGAATTGAATTTGAGCCTGAATTTGAAATCTGAAACCACTAGTTGATAGCAGAAAAGGAGTCATACTTAACCACCTAATATTTCTAGGCTAAATTCAGACAAACTCCTGAGAAGAACCTCAAGATAAATTTAAAATGTTGTCACATCCTTTTCTATCTTTTGCTTGCTTTTCATGAACAACATAGAGTGTGCACTAGAAAATGGGGAGCAAAGGGCATTAGAAAGTGCACAAGTCAGATCAGCAGGTGACTTAGCTACGTTGTTTCCTAGGGCAGGGAGTTGCATCCCTGTGCTTCATAGCCTTATGTGATTAAGCTCCAGAGTCTCAGCCAATCTTCCCACGAATGATGAAGAAGAAGGAGTCAACCCTTCAAGGAAAGCTGACATTGCCTGGAGGGCCTACACTTTGTATCTGGATACCCTTTTGAGACAAAGCTATAGAGGAAATACAAACTTGACCTTCCCATTCCCCTTATATTCAGCCATACTGATTTGGGGAAAATCTATCTTTCCCATTTCTGCAGTTTCTTAGAGGTTTTAATTTTTACCTTCTCATTGACATCTGTAGCCTTCAAAACCACCTCTTCCATTATTAGCCTACAGGCCTCTTCAACAAATTTTTCTCCTGCTTTTGCATCTGTTGTAGGGCCATTCAGCACAACCCCATCCACAAGAACAGCACTCTTCTTACTTGGAATCATCTCTTGTCGATCAGTATCTCCTGGAAGCACACAAACAAACTGTTTGAGATATAATCTAATGACATCACATAACAAAACACAGGGGACAAAATGCATCACTATCCCAGCTTCAAATGGCACATCTTTTAATACGTGAAGGCATCATTTGAGGTGTTGAGTTGACAATTTCTTATGGCACACAATGGTATGATAGAATTAAGGAAAGTTTTAGAAAGCTCATAATTTATGGATTAAGTAAATCTACCTTATTATATAAGTTCCTCTGTACTGGGCTGAGTTAGTCATGGGGTATGTGACCTCTCATTCAGTATAATTGCAGATCTGATGAGGAAAAGTACCATTCACATACACCAATTTCCATGATAGTGTTTGAAGTTGAGAAAAGTTTTCCATAATTAGAGAAAGCAACTACCCCTAAGGGAGCGAATATTGATTGGCATTCCTACACATGCACGAAAAATTACATGATTTCCATCTAATCCTTTCCTTAGAGATGGAGGAAGAGGAGTTAGGCATTTGGAGAAAAGGATGAGGAAAAAAGCCCTTCAGATTTGATCTAGAATGAACACCTCCTCTATGCTGTATGTATCCCCTTAAAATATAAAAAATACAGTAGTTGTTTTAGCTTTCAGAATCTGGTACATTGAGAAGACAAATCGTATAATTAAGGTAGCAAGCTTTTCGCTTTATTTCCTTGTACAAATTCCCTTAGCATTTCTAAGCCCTAGGATGAAGCTCTGGGCAGTGATAAAATAGCACCTCTCCTCACCCAAATTTTTTTCTCAAGGAAGAGATAATGCATTTCCAGATTGAAATAACAAATTGAATTTTATAAAGATCCATCATGTGTTTGACGTATCTGAATTATCGAAGTATCTAAGAGGGATCACTTGGTCACCTTCAATAAAGTGAATATTGAAATCTTCGAAGACAGAGAGCTAACTGCTTGCTTCTTGAACTGGCACACATGAGTGCTTCTCCAAATGTATGTTCCCTCTTCCTTTAGGTGTACGTAGCTGTTGGCCAATCTCTTTCTGAACTAGATTACAAAGTTTACACAGAAAGTTCTATTTTCCATTCTTGCAGCATCTTGTTTAGCATCAGGGAGTGTGGAGGAGCACAAGAAATGTAAATGCAACCCATTTTACTCATTCTTGCAGTCACCTTTCAAACGCATGTACAAAAAGATCTTCGTAAACAGAAGCCCACGTCTGTTTCACGCACACACATACATACTTTCTCTCTGTCTCTCTCTCTAATTTGTTAAGGATACCAATATTTTTCCTCTTAACAAACCATTCCTAAAAAAGCAGCAGCAATATAAACATGTCACTAATCTTAATTTCATGATTTAAGTCTGTTTAAATGTTCCTCTATATTACAGATACTGCTTTGTCCCCAAGAGCCCCTAATTAATTTTTCAGCCATTTTCTGCAGAGAGTGATAGAGGACAGAAAGCAGCACAATGGTTTGTGTAAGCCCATGATAAATGCTTTTAAACTTTTCAATCTTGTAGTTTAAGCACAGGCGAAAGGATGGAACTGAGCACGTTCAAGGCTGTACATGCCAACCATTGCCTAAATGTTAGAAGTCAACATGAAAATCTATATCTGAGAAGAAAGGTGACTGCCTACCCAAAATAGCCCTCCTCAAAAATAATTCTGGCAACTCAATGCAGATATTCAACCAATTTCTAGCACAAGCTTTGATTCAATCCTTCTCTTTCTAATCAGTATGTTTCTCCTCCTTATGTATGTTCACTGAGTTGTTGAAAGTTACAGAAACAATTTCTAAAGTACTTTCCAGCACTGCACCTCACATAGTACCTTCTATTTGACTCCATCTTAAATATTCTGAGGGTCTACAAAAAAAAACCCTTCTAAATGTATGTATTTCAAACATTTTTACTCTTACCGAGGGCTCTAAAATACCAATATTTAACATACCTTGGACTTTATCTCCTCCTCAAAGTTAAATGGTCTGCTAAAATTCTATGGCTTCACAAACACTTCTGTTACTGGCAAACACAAATGGTGTCTAGGAAAGCACCAGATAAAAATGTCACAGGAAGATCCCCCAATTTGGGAAAGAGGGAATCTGCAGCAAAGGATCAATCTCTCGTCCTCTCACTGAAAGAGAAGCCATTCAGAGCTCCCGTGATGAATGCTAGTTCCATCCTTCACTTTCACATGAAAGGAAACATTTAACATGGTTTAGGGCCCAATGCTGCAGCCCTAGAATTGAGCTTTCAGATGGAAATGCTCTGCACCTGAAGGCACTTTCCTCTCCTCCCAAATTTTTCAGGTCCTAAAAATAGAGTAAGAAAGAGGGCAATTATTCCAGGAACTCTAGTTATGTGAGTAGGCAGTGCTATTATTAAGCACACAGAAAAAGTTAAGGTTTTTTTTAACCTCATTAGTAGGATTTCAAGCTTTTATTGCCCAGGGAATAGCAGCAGCTCTATACCCTGCTCTGTTTTTTTCTTTCTCTCACCCCCTTCTGTGAGTGTGTGTCACACACACACACACACACACACACACACACACACACGATAAAATAAAAAATGTCAACACCCACTCGTAACCAGAATAGCAGTGAAATTTAAATTATCGCTGTCTTCACACCAATGAATTAAAAAATCCCCATAATTCACACAATTATCTAGGAGAAAATACCATAAAAATCTATACAGAGTTGGGTGGGTCTAGATTATGCATCTTCTTTGATAGGTATATTTTATTTCTATGGCCAGATTTGATCATATGCCTCTTTGTCCCCCAGCATTTTCCCAGATCAGAAAAGGCTCTCTGCAGATTCTGTAATAGGTCAAGGTGTGGTCTTCCGAGGATGCATATTCAGAATTTTCATAACTGCTAGAGTTTATAGTGGCTCTTAATGAAGTCCTTCAATTTGAAGAATCTTCCATGAAGAATATATCTAGAATATGACTGCTTTTTATCAACCTACTTTTACCACCTTAGTTCAAACCACCATCAAATGCTAGAGTTACTGCAGTAATAACTAACCACTTTCCTCCACCCTTGCCCCTCAGTCTCTGAGGACTGTTTCCACACAGTAGCTCCTATGTTTCCTTGAAAAAAACAAGTTTGATCACATGACTCCTCTGCTTAAATCACTTAATGACTCCTCATCTCAACAGACTAAAAGCTGATGTCCTTCTAATAACCTCTAAGGCCCATTTCCCTATTATCTCATGGACCTTGGACCTCATCTCGTGACTCTCTTCTCAGCTCACGCAGCTCTATCGTCTGTGGTCTTTTCACCATTCTGATTCTTAAACATCAGTTTCTCAGGGAGGCCTTCCTTGACCACCTCACATAAAGCTGCAACCACCACTCTGCACTACTTTCTCTGCTTTGACTCCAGAGCAATGACTACCACAGGACATCCAATACCCATGTAAATTAATATATATATTTTTAAATATGTCTCTCCAATAAAGGTTAAGCTCTGTGAGAGCATGAGTTTGTGTCTGTTGGTTTCACTGTCATTTCCATAGCACCCAAAAAGTGCCTGGCAGTTTGTAGGAGGTCGATGAACATTTTTTGACTATTAAAGAAGTTCTTCCTGATCCCTTCAACCAACCAGTGATAACGTCTTCCTCCTCTGAGAGGCCATTGCAGGTTGTCTGTATGCCTTTCTGAACTGATAGCACAGCAAGGAGACTGGACCTGACTAAGCAGGAAAAACCTTTGGCTGGGGAAGCAATCAACATAGAACACAGTTAATGGGATAGAGAAGACAGTGGTGGCTGAGAGAACCCCATGAACAGTCAGCAAGACAAACCTGGGTTTCTGTTCTCTGTATTAGTAAAGAATATAGTGGTGGAAAGACCCTTCCTTTCCTCTCCTCTCCATTCTTGTTACTGCAGCCACTCTTTCTGTGCTCTTATTTTCTTTATGGTAGTCATTTGACTTCTAAAAGTCAGTCCATGGACCACAGGCTCACTCCAAAAACCACACTTCCAAATTGGAAAGCCAGTCAATTCCTAAAGACTGTAACTTTTGCATTTTTACCAAGTCCTCCCCTCCATAGCTTCCAAAATTCTGTAGAGGCTCAACTTTTGCTTTGTTCAGAGAGGTCTATTACTGTCCCTTGATTAACAATTCAGCTTCAAATACTGTTTTAGATTCTGAGACAGCTCTTCCTTTGGCACAGAATTAAATGAATTAATACAGAGAAAGCCTTAAAGTGCCTGGTACCTGGTGGGAGCTAAATAAAAGTTAGCTAATAGTACTAGGTAACAATAGTATTTATTAAATACTTAAATGCCACTGGGCACACTGGCTCACAACAGCAATCTCGGCCTTTGGGAGGCCAAGGAAGGCAGATCACTTGTGGCCAGGAGTTTGAGACCAGCCTGACCAACATGAGGAAACCCTGTCTCTATAAAAAAAAAATATAAAAATTAGCTGGGCGTGGTGGCATATGCCTGTAGTCCCAGCTACTTGGGAGACTAAGGCACAAGAATCACTTGAATGTGGGAGGTGGAGGTTGCAGTGAGCCAAGATCATACCACTGCACTTCAGCCTAGGCAAAAGAGTAAGACTGTGTCTCAAAAATAGTTATAATAATACATAAATGCACAAAGGAAACTTGCATGGAATGGTAAGCTGTGACAGTAGAGGGAGGTCTTCTCAGATTGAATAAATGACCAGGGTAATAAACTCTAGACCAAGTGGCTGATGAGTTACCGCCTCTGGAGGGGCAGGAAGAGAGGACCACAGTGGTAGGGGATTCCCTGTGAGAAGAGCCAAATTTCCTCCACAATGTTCAGACAGCAAGACGGTAGCCGAGTAGTTCACCCACACTGGGTGGTAGGCAGCTGCCCAGACCTCCTGCCCTGTTGCTTTCCACCTTGCACTGTGCTTACCTATCTAGAGGTTGTATTTCTTCTACCAGATTATAAACATACAGAAAAAAGCCATGTCTCATTTTACTGACCATTCCAGAAACAGTTCAGCAACTGGTTCTCTGAGGACTGACTGGCTGACTGTACATTTACTTTGGAAGTCATCTTATCTAACCTATTCACACAATCCAATAATTCCCTCCACAACCTGTGGCCTAGACATGAGAACTGACTTCTAGTCCCACTTGATCACTCCCAAGTTCTCTGATCTTGAAATGATGATACAACCTCTCTGTGCCTGTTTCCTCATCTATAAAATTGGAGCCCAACTGAGGAAAGTACTCTGCTAGCTTCTAAAAAATTCCTGGGAAAATTAATGAAGATTCAGAATCCTGGATTTCTGCCCAAAAGGATTCTACATGGAGCCTAGGATCTAAAATGTCAGCAAGTACTCCAATTTATACTAATACTGAAATACACTAACATGCAGTGGATGTGGGAATCACTATTCTGGGTGACCTCTAAAGTCCTTCCAAAACTTCAAATCTTTAGTGTCTAGCCCCTCTAGACAACTATTCATCCTTTAATAATTATGTATTTATCTGAACAAATATGCATCAATCACTCAGACGTTCACAGCTGAAAAATTCAAGATATATCTATGATTCTTACTATGTCCCAGACCCTGTTCTAAAAGTTTTACGGTTTCACAAATGTAATTGTAACAAACTCTAGTTACTCTGTTTTTCAGAAGAGAAAAATTCAGGCACAGAGAGGGTTTAACTGGGTTGAATTGCCTTGCCCAAAGTCACAGAACCAGTGAGTAGTGAAACTGAGGTAAATTTTTACTGAGCACTAAGTATTTACTGAGGTTCTATGAAGGATCAATGAGATTCTGCTTTACGGGTGTCTACCATTGGCAAGGCATCATTAGGGAGTTAATGACAGCAAGACAAAATACTGTACTCGGATAATGGGTAGCCTCAAAGTGCTGAATAATGGCAATAGAAGATAATAGGTGTCCAAGTGGAAGACACCAATAAAATGTTCTGAATGTAAACAATGTAGACATTTGAAATTAAGGGTTGTGGTTATAGGAGAAGTTGAGGTGTCGGGGAAGGTTTCAGAATTAGAAGACCTGCCTTCTCTTTGAACATCTGCAGTAATAAATAATAATTTTAAAATCCATCACTTCTCAAGTAACAACTCCATTGGCAGTTGCCCAGAACTCCCACCTTGTCAGTTTCTCAATGGTCACAACAGTTATCCTGAGAGTGACTCCAAATGTGCATTTCTGTCATGTCTATAGGCTTTTATAGTAAATGAGTAAAGTATGTGTAATTGTTCTTCCACAGGACTATAATCCAAATATGTGAAGACTTTTGTCAACTATTTTGTCAGTTAAAACTGCTCTCATTTTTCCAGTGGTTTCTGATAGTCTGTGGTCCGTAGTCTGGACCGAGTTGCTTTTATCTTATAAAATGGGCCATCACACACAATTCCAGGTGTGATCCCACCAACTCTCAACATACTGAACTCATATTTCCCATCCTCTGGTCACCATGATTTCATTAATAAAGCTTTTATTGACACTAGAGTGGATTCCAAAGCCTAGGCTTAAATCCTGGCCCAAATTCTAATGCTGCTGCGGTGACCTTACCCATGCTATTTAACCTCTGTGTGATCCCTATTTCTTATCTGGCAAATGGGGAAAGCTGCTATGAGTCATTGAAAGGTTCAAATGTGGTAATGGGTGTAGGGTACTGAACAAAGTGCCAGAGACAGTGTAAAGAACTCAATAAAGGATGACTATTAATGAGGCTTAATCTATATGAACTCTCTTTTGGCTCTACGTTACACTTTTGGCTCAGGTAGAAGTTATAATTAGCAGTCTTAGGGTTTTGTAAGAAAGTCTGCCAGTAAAAGCCAAGTTTCCCATCCAAGACTTTTTAATTGTTAAGAGCATATTAGCAGAGAGAGAGATCCAAGATGGCCGCATAGCAGCAGCTCAGGATTGCAGCCAGTGAAAGCGCAGAGAGCGAGTGGATGCCGCAACTGCAGACGAATTTTTGATGCCCACAGACTGGGAGATTCCCGGCGAAGGACCCACACAGGTCACCAGCGCGACTCTTTTGGCCAGCATGGCGCTTCTCGGTGCGG